>JAJJHQ010009046.1:270030-535480 GCA_021223825.1 Drosophila ironensis | reverse complement strand
TCTCTCTCTCTCTCTCGGTCGAAAACTCATCCAAAGCTCTGCTCTGCAATCGATAAGAGCTCACAACTCTCCCGCAAAGCTGGAGCTGTGAAAGCTCGTGATCACTGGTTTCGAGATCGAATATCGAAAAGCAAAAACTGAGCTTTCGGGGGGGCCGCCGCCGAAGTTTCGTTTGTGCGGCTCATTCGGTTTTCGTTCTGTTGGAGAAAAGCAGCGCAGACAAAACGTACACGTTCGCAAGGTGAACGCGAAGACACAGCAAAGTAAGCACCCACCCCCACCACCACACACACACACTTAAAATTAAAACGAAAAGAAATCGATATTTGAAACATCAAGTTTGCCAAAAAGCGGCATATTCGATAGAAGATCGCTTTGAAATTCGCAGTTCGAAAGGTGGCGAAGCAGGCGATCAAAGCGCAGAGCGAAAAACAAGCAATGCGCATGCAAAAAGTGTGTTAGATAATAAATGCAGAAGAAAATGCATTCGAAGTTCCTAAGAAAACTTGAAATCCGAAGCGAAAAAAGTGCAGTTTTTAGTGTGAAAATTCTTTGCGCGTGGAAAAATATTTTTTGCCTTGTCAGCTGACCCCCTCGCCCCCTCTCGCTCGCACTGCCTGGGTCTTGTGATCGCAGCCGCTTTCGAGTTCCCTCCGTTTCCCAAGTGTGAAAAATCTTTTTCATATGTTTTCGGTTGAATTTCTTAAAAGCAAATGGAAACAAAAAAGGCGGCTCCAAGAAATTTTTCATTTCGTTTTTGTCCATTCCGCTTTGGGCACTTTTTTCCATTTGTCAGCTGACAGCGGTCTTGTGATCAACGTCAAAAAGCAATTGTCAAATATTCGAACTCGAAAGCGGGAGAGTAGTAGATTGGAGAGAATCTCTCTTCCACCCCGCTCTCTCGCTCACTCTCTTTTGTGTTTTTTTAACGATTCTGATAAAAATCCAAACCCGCATAAATATGGTTTTCGTTTAAGAAAATATGAAACAAGCATTTCAATAGCATTTGCGGTTGTGTAAGCCCTACCAACATTTTATTTATTCAACGATTAGTCCGATTTTCGAACTCGTCTAAAGCTCTGTCACGTGAAACGCGAAAGCTCGCCAGAGCAGAAGGGGCGGGGAGGGAGTTAACAATAATACCAGAGAGTGTTGGGAACTTAGTTGCTTTGCGGTTGTGGATCGAAAATAACCCCCCATTTTTAAGGTTAAGCCCACAAAAGTACCAATTGCCCAAAAAAAAAAAATATCTGTGTGAAAATGGAGAAGGAGGAAAGGAGGGGGAAAGAGAGCGCTCGTCAGCTGACAAACTGAAAATTAGTGATAAGAAAATTTTCCACCTTTATCTATTATAGTATCTATCTCTCCCTTTTATAGTATGGTATTTCTACTATTTTATAATGTTGCTAATTTCCCAATATCTTGTATTTCATTGCAGTTGTAGAACCAGAATAAAGCAATATGTCCAACCTCAAGCGTTTCGATGATGAGGAGCGGGAGTCCAAATATGGACGTGTCTTCGCTGTCTCTGGTCCTGGTAAGTAATTTTCAATTGGCGGCTATAATATATAACTTAATGATACTAACAAAAAGAATAATAGTTGAGGAATCGCTATAGCTATCTAGAGTAGATTCAGTAAGCTTTTGGTTCTTACTGGCTTATAAAACTAGTCTAAAAACGTAATAGTAATGCCTAAATGGAGGCCAATTCCCATACTAAATAGGTAATTTTGGGTACAATAGAGAACACCAAGTACACCAATGATAAAAATCTACCCAGTTATTAGTGCAATGTCTATTTCAAATATTGAATATTGAGTCTAATGGATACTTTAACTCTGGCTTGAGAAGAATGAATAGTTTCATTTCTATATCTGTATTCTTAGAAGACATATGATTATATTTTAGAAATGTTATGCTAATATCTCTAACCCGTTCAATTTCCTTAACTTTTCCAGTGGTCACCGCTGAGGCCATGTCCGGATCGGCTATGTACGAGTTGGTGCGCGTCGGTTACTACGAGCTGGTGGGAGAAATCATCCGTCTGGAGGGAGACATGGCCACCATCCAGGTGTACGAGGAGACCTCCGGCGTCACCGTCGGCGATCCCGTCCTGCGCACGGGCAAGCCCCTCTCCGTGGAGCTCGGCCCCGGCATCATGGGCAGCATCTTTGACGGTATCCAGCGTCCGCTGAAGGACATCAACGAGCTGACCAACTCCATCTACATCCCCAAGGGTGTGAACGTGCCCAGCTTGTCGCGCGTGGCCAGCTGGGAGTTCAACCCCCTGAACGTCAAGGTTGGCTCCCACATCACCGGCGGAGATCTGTACGGTCTCGTCCACGAGAACACCCTGGTCAAGCACAAAATGATCGTGAACCCGCGCGCCAAGGGTACAGTGCGTTACATCGCCCCCGCCGGCAACTACAAGGTCGACGATGTCGTCCTGGAGACCGAGTTCGATGGCGAGATCACCAAGCACACCATGTTGCAGGTGTGGCCGGTGCGTCAGCCCCGTCCCGTCACCGAGAAGCTGCCCGCCAACCACCCTCTGCTCACAGGACAGCGTGTCCTCGATTCGCTCTTCCCCTGCGTCCAGGGCGGCACCACCGCCATCCCCGGAGCCTTCGGTTGCGGCAAGACTGTGATCTCGCAGGTAAGTGTTTTGCCAGAAGGAGAACAACCTCACATTAGTTCAATGAATCCAAGAAATTATATATCATTAGAAAGTGCATTTGCTACCAAACAATGTGGCTTACACTCCGCTTTATTGATTGACTTTAAAAATCAGTTTCCAAAAGTCTTTGAACATTTATTTATATANACTTCCTAACATGCTTAGTATTTTCTTGTATATAAAATTGCAAATACTTAATATCAGTTAAATCATTTGAATAAATCTCAGATATATTAATCGTTTGAAATATTTCCCGCAGGCCCTGTCCAAGTACTCCAACTCCGATGTGATCATCTACGTCGGTTGCGGTGAGCGTGGTAACGAGATGTCTGAGGTGTTGCGTGACTTCCCCGAGCTGTCTGTGGAGATCGATGGCGTCACCGAGTCCATCATGAAGCGTACCGCCCTGGTGGCCAACACCTCCAACATGCCTGTGGCTGCCCGTGAGGCCTCCATCTACACTGGCATCACCTTGTCCGAGTACTTCCGTGACATGGGTTACAACGTGTCCATGATGGCCGATTCCACCTCCCGTTGGGCCGAGGCTCTGCGTGAGATCTCCGGTCGTCTGGCTGAGATGCCTGCCGATTCCGGCTACCCAGCCTACCTGGGCGCCCGTCTGGCCTCCTTCTACGAGCGTGCCGGTCGCGTCAAGTGCTTGGGTAACCCTGAGCGCGAGGGCTCCGTCTCGATTGTCGGCGCTGTGTCGCCTCCTGGTGGTGACTTCTCCGATCCCGTGACCTCCGCCACTCTGGGTATCGTGCAGGTGTTCTGGGGTCTGGACAAGAAGCTGGCCCAGCGCAAGCACTTCCCCTCCATCAACTGGCTCATCTCGTACTCGAAGTACATGCGTGCTCTGGATGACTTCTATGACAAGAACTTCCCCGAGTTTGTGCCGCTGCGTACCAAGGTCAAGGAGATCCTGCAGGAGGAGGAGGATCTGTCCGAGATCGTGCAGCTGGTGGGCAAGGCATCGCTGGCCGAGACCGACAAGATCACTCTGGAGGTGGCCAAGCTGCTGAAGGACGATTTCCTGCAGCAAAACTCGTACTCGTCGTACGATCGCTTCTGTCCCTTCTACAAGACCGTGGGCATGCTGAAGAACATCATCGATTTCTACGACCTGGCCCGCCACTCCGTGGAGTCCACTGCCCAGTCGGAGAACAAGATCACCTGGAACGTGATCCGTGAGGCCATGGGCAACATTATGTACCAGCTGTCGTCCATGAAGTTCAAGGTGAGTTTGCACTCTCAACTCTCTTAATACGATAGTGGTTTATAACCGTCCCTTTTTTGTGTGATTTGCAGGACCCCGTGAAGGATGGTGAGGCCAAGATCAAGGCTGATTTCGAGCAGCTGCACGAGGACCTGCAGCAGGCCTTCAGGAATCTGGAGGACTAGAGAGCGCGCTTGGCCCCTACTTTTACACTCTAATCTTATATTTGTTATATAGTTAACGTTTAAAAATGAAAGCAGTCAAAAGCCACCAACGAAAATGAGATCCTAAACAGAAATGATTCAAATGATTCCGTCGTGCTGCATTCGACTTTCGAAGATTCCAACCGAAAATTCCGCAACTACTTTGGAGATGTAAACATTCCGGCCTGCGGTTGATACTTTTCTGCCCAACCACGCCCTCCGCCTCCGCCTACAACAACGTCCTTTTTATGTACTTCCATTTACATGAAAACAACAGCAACAAAAGATATAGAACACACTCGGGATGAAAAGTGCACGGACATGAGCCCACACCAACATCCATACACGCACATACACACACACAACACACACACACGCATACATACAACAAAAACAACAACAAAAGACACCAATACAAATGCATGCATAAATAGTATTATTGTTTAATGAATGGAAAATTCTTGTTTATTTGTGAAGTCATGTTTTCTCCCCTGTTTGTTTGTTAAATTTATGTAAATATTAAAAAGTATGAAATATTAAATGTACGAATAAAGTGCAACAACAAATACATTTAATGTAACGAGAATGCTCAATTCACTTTGCTCTTTGGTAGGATTTAACTTATAATTTTCGCTATCCAAATAGTTGGCCGTATCAAGGTTTTCAAAACTCTTTTTTTTACAGTCTGGCAGTACATTTTCTTGTTCAAATAATATGACAATTAATTAAAGCATTAGTATTGAAAAAGAAAATGATTCGATGAAAAGGAATTCCTTAAATATCCTACAAAAAAAAAAATATTAAATATACTCATGCATACACTTTCAACAAAACTGTTCCAAGTCGCATGTAAATTTATATACGCAGACTAAAATTAGTTTATTTCATATCTCTAGTAATTGGTAATTATCCCGCAATAGTCCATTTAATATCGTCCTTATGGGATACGTATTATTTCGTAGTACCCTTTAGAATGTCGGCGAAAACGGTTCCCGTCGGATTGCGACTGCAGCGATGGCTTCTTTTGGTCATTTTCTGGATCACACACATAGTTTTCCGCAGCTCCCTCCAGGGAAGAATGGAGTACGACTATCGAAAGGATAAAATGATCATCCCCCGCCGCCCTAGATGGTTGACAGTGCTAAGCCAAGCAGTTCTAGTCCTTGCCTCTTTTGCATCAGGAATCACTCAGTTAACATGTTTTCTTATATATATCAAACACCAAAATCTTTTCATTCTATGGATTCAATTTTCTTATATGATCGCAATGTGGAATATTGCTCGAATGATCCACTGGCTGAGGAATCCAACTTGTAATCGGTCTTTTGTGAAAGCTGCCAACGAAGTTATTACTCTGAATAAAGTGATTGGACGGCTAATGCCTTCTTCCGCGCTGGAAGGGTCGCATCTCCTTATCATTTTCGTAATTAAATTCGTATTCCAAATCGTTGAACTTCACTCCTGTTTCATCATTTCCACATTTTTCGTCATCTGGATTTCTTTGGTGCAATTGTCATACAATGTCTATGCGGCTTATCAGCTGCTGATCATCTCCTGGATTTCATCAATCAACCAATACCTAAGGGTACATATTTTGAGGTATACAGATGTTTTTGAAAGCCTTCCAATTTATTGTTTGACAGACCTACCAGCAGTTGGAAAATCCCAGCAGAAGGCAGCGGGCGAAGCTGCTGCGTCTGCTGAAACTCTACGAAAGAATCAGCAACATTCATCGGGATATCAATCGCATATGGCTACGAATATCAAGCATTCTCATTTCCGACTTTATGATAGTAGTCTTCAAATGGGCATCTTTATTATATATCGTCCTGTACGGAATATTAATAGATTCGTGGGACAAGTGGTATACGATTTGGAAATGTGGCCTCTTCGGCGGCATAGCACCCATCATGAGGATTCTTTTCATTGCGATTTGCAACAATCGTTTGGCCCAGCTAGAAAGTTTTATCCGCGTGCAAATGCTTATAATCTCGATAAGCCAACGCAATTCGAATCTATGCAACTCGGAGGATCTCCATACTTTTCAAATTTCAAATTTGGTTTGTATTTTATGAATATAGTTGCATAGATTGCAATATACTACCCTCCCTTTTATAATCTCGGCAGCAAACTGGCTTTGATCTGCAAGTGCAGACGCAACCGCTCAGGAACAAGATTTTAAATAGCAACCTGGAGTTCGGATGCACCTTTCTGTTGGAATATTTTTTTTTCGTCCTGACTACGGCAATCAGTTTTGTGCAATATTTTCAAGCAAACTATATTTCGGGCTCTTCGCCGCTGCCTGGTTTATAAAAGTAAAGGAAAAAATGTATGTTCAATAAAAGTCTAATTGCAACTAAACGCTCTTTTGTAAGTTTGTGCTTTTAATTTATAGGGGAACCTATAACCCTTTTTTTACGCTAGAATTTAATTATTTTAAATAAAATCATGAATTTTCATGATTTTCGTCTGTAAGACATGATTGCATGATGATTGCAAAAGGTTTGTTGGGAAATTGAAAGCCTTACAAACTGACAAATCTAACCAATTTTTAACAAATAGAAACACTGTAGCCGAGATTTATACATATGCAGACGAGATACCATTGCCTATTTACATTTTTCCTTTAAATAATTCTTCAATTTTTTGTTTGGATGTCACCACTTCTGTATATTTAATTTAATTTCAATTTCAATTTTCAGGACACTAAATTTGGGTGCGCAGTAAATATCCGGGCAGTAGTCGTTCGGAGGGGCTGTGGGGACAATTTGTTAATGAAAGGCTTGGCATTTGCAATATGTTCTTACTCATTTTTATGGATAGATAGGATCGATCGGTAGAGCAGGATCATGATTAAGAAGTGGTGAAGTCCTCTAGAAGCTTGCGCAGGATTCGAGTGAGTAGTATTCCAGCAATTGTCTACATAAAACTATCAACTACTTTCAGCTTAGATAATACTTAGTAATACTTACCTTGGTGGATTATGTGAGTTCGAGCGGGCATTCATAAACCAACTAGTCACAGGAGTTCAGAGATCAGGTATAGTATTTCTACAGCTTGGGGTGTTTATAGTTGCGGTGCTACATCTTTTATGTTGGGGTGTTTATAGTTGCGGTGCTACATCTTTTATGTTGGGGTGTTTATAGTTGCGGTGCTACTTTTGATTTATGTTGGGGTGTTTATAGGTGCTACAGGTACAGGGTTTGGCTCTCCACTTGTTTCGTTTCATGTGTTCAACTAGGAAATGATGCCGAGGTTAAGGAGCTATTGCTTGTGTTGTTCGTTTTAAGGTGATGGCTCGTATTACTTACTGTTTTAGCCATCATTTTTAATTTTTTTTATCTATAAAACACAATTAAAAGGTACTACTTTATTGCTTAATCTAGCCGAAAGAAAAAATTTAGATCTGTTTTTTTTTTGCCAAAAAAATTTTAAATTTTGAGCTCCATTCCGGATATGTGTTCCGTTAGAACACCGGATAGAAACTGAATAATTTCTGCTCCGATCCCAGTTAGGTGGAGTTTCAAACTGACATTTAAATTCCAGGGGTTGCTTAGGTCTTGATTTCTTTCAAGGCTAAATAATCTTTTATTTGTAACGAACCACAAGTAGGCGAGGTTGCAAGGCCTACTTGGGTCTTGATTTGTTTCTGGGCTGAACCAAGAAGAACCAAGTGAAGTTGTCCAAATTATGGTCAAGTATGTAGAGGCATGTACAGTTTTATGCAAATTGCGAAAGCGGAAAGGGGCATGACAAACATTTAAAATATCAAAAGGAAAAATAATTACACCAGACAGACAGACGGACAGACAGATATAGGGTCGGAAATGCTTCCTTCTTCCTCTTACATACGTACATTTTACAAACCTAATATACCATTCGTACTGTAAGGTACATGGTATAAAAATATGAAATACGCTTTCTACATACTCTTGAAGTTCCCAGTAAATTTATATACTTTATTATGCGCAGACCAATATTAATTTATTTCATAGCTCGAGTAATTGGTAATTATCCCACAACACCCCAGTCAATATCGTGTTTATGGGATATACGATAATGGTAGCGATTATTTTGTAGTACCCTTTAGAATGTCGGCGAAAACGGTCCCCGTCGGGTTGCAGCGACTGCAGCGATGGATTCTTTTGGCCATTTTCTGGATCACATACATAGTTTTCCGCAGCTCCCTTCAGGGAAGTATGGAGTACGACTATCGAAAGGATAAAATGATCATCCGCTGCCGCCCTAGATGGATAACAATGCTAGGCGACGCAGTTTTGGTGGTTGCCATTCTAGCAATGGGAATCCTTCTGCTTTTTTCCCTTATTTTGTGTTTCCAATACCACATACCCTTAGTGTTTTGGATATTATTTTTCGTTGTGCTGGAAAACTGGTACGTGGTGTGGATGATCCTCCGACTAAGGAATCCATCTTGCAATCGGTCTTGTGTGAAAGCAGCCAACGAAGTGATTACTCTGAATAAGGAGATTAAACGCCTATTTCCAACTTCCGCGCAGGAAGGATCGCATCTTCTTATAATATTCGCGATTACATGCCTACTCCATATCCTTGAAATTTACTCATGTTTCGTAATGACCAAAAGTTTCCTCGTCTGGATTTCTTTGGTGCAATTGTCATACAATGCCTTTGCGGCTTATCAGCTGCTGGTCATATCCTGGATTTCATCAATCAACCAATACCTAAGGGTACATATATTGAGGTATAAAGGTGTTTTTCAAAGATTTTCAATTTATTGTTCGACAGACTTACCAGCAGTCGGGAAATCCCAGCAGAAGACAGCGGGCGAAGCTGCTGCGTCTGCTGAAACTCTACGAAAGAATCAGCAACATTCATCGGGATATCAATCGCATATGGCTACGAATATCAAGCATTCTCATTTCTGACTTTTTATTTATGGTCTATAAATTAACACTAATAATATTCACTGTCGTTTACATACGGACTAACGCGTTGATGAAGTGGAATGGGTTTTGGAGAAGTGGCCACTTCAGCTGCATAGCACCCATCATGAGGATTCTTTTCATTGCGATTTGCAACTATCGTTTGGCCCAGCTAGAAAGTTGTATCCGCGTGCAAATGCTTATAATCTCGATAAGTCATCGCAACTCAGAGGATCTCTATACTTTTCAAATTTCAAAATTGGTTTGTATTTTATGAATATAGTTGCATAGATTGGAATATACTACCTTCCCCTTCATATATTCGGCAGCAAACTGGCTTTGATTTGCAACTGCAGACGCAACCGCTTAGGAACAAGATTTTAAATTGCAACCTGGAGTGCGGATTCCCCTTTTTGTTGGACTATTTTGTTTTCGTCTTCACAACGGTTCTTAGTTTTGTGCAATATTTGAGAGCAGGAGCTATATCGATTTGGTTTAATCCAAAGATGAAAATAGAAGTGGATGAAACTGTAGATACTTTACTTGACAGGTTGAAACTTAAAAAAAATATTCATTAATATATTTAAGAATATTTCATAAATAAAGCTAAAAACGCATGTTTTTGTAACTAATCGTAAAAACCAAATGAAAATATTAAAATGATAAAATGATAACGATATTTTTGAATATCCAATAAAATATAGTTAATTAATCGTCGGGGACCACCAATTGTCATCAACACCTGGCAACCCTAAGAGCGATCGAATCACAATATTTTCCAATTTGTGTCGATACTATCGATAGAGATTCTCCCCATGATTCCCTAGGTGTTCCCCCTTCTTGTGCTCTCTCGAGCCTTTCTTTGTCGCAACTCGGCGGCCATGGACAAGAGGTAATGTTGGACCTCTGTCATAGGTGCTGTTGTCACAAAGGACCCATGCCTCTAGGTAAGGTCTGAATATTATAGTCTCCTAAACGATGGCATCTTATCCGCGGAATGCTTAATATTACCTTGTACTTTTTTTTTGTAATCATCTTTTCTTTTCACTATATGCCAATAATTATTCCTATAGGTGTACCCTAGACACAGCAGTTACATAGCTTTTAGAAACCGTTACCGAAAAATCTTTCAAGTATTCTGCATTCTGGTTTTACCCATCATGGATCCCGATCAAGATAAACAATGGATCGCGCCCATAGTCTCATACAGTGATGTCGAGCACGATAGCGAGGGTTGCCTGACGGTCACGTCTCAAAATGTACAGCAGCAGGCCGCAAGCGACGACGACGTTGGCACTATTGGTTACTCCGCCAGGCTGGACAGTAATGCCACGTCGTGTTGCGATGGGTGCCCGGCCTTTACTTCCAATAATGCGAGTAAGTACGAGGCCGCCTCAATTGCAACCTCAGCAAAAAGCAAAGGTAAGTACGAGGCCACCTCGATTGCATCATCATCCAAGGGCAGGTGTAAGTGCGGCAACGCAACTGTGGCTGCAGCCGGTCGCAAGTGTAAGTGCGATTCGGCAAGTGAGTACGAGACAAGCGCGGCGATAAATTCGGTTAATGTCAGCTGCGATTGCTATTCAACCTCGTATAGCAAGTCCGAGTCCGAGTCACCTCCTCAACAACAACAAAAGGCCAGATGCAACTGCCGTGAAAAACACGGCCAGTGCGCCTGCAGCAGCAAGAAACGGCAGCAACAGGAACGGCAGCAACCGGAACGGCACCATCAGGAACCCCCGTACTGTTTGTGCCACACGACTCAAAAAAGCGGGAAGCCATGCAGCTGCCGACCCCCACCGCAGATAAAGCCGGTAGCCGAGGAGCCTTGCCGGGGTCCCAAGCATACGGATACGGATTATCCAGAGAGGGCGCATCGAAAGTCCTCGCACATCATCCTCCAGAAGGAGCAAGAGCAAGAAAACCCCAGTGAACGCCTTGTGGAACATCAGAAATACACGCTGGAGTTGGCAGACGAGGCTGCGCATAGGGGTCGTATCTTTGGAGTCTCCGGGCCGGTGGTTAACGCGGAGGAGATGGCCGGAGCGGCCATGTACGAGCTGGTTCGCGTGGGCCATTGCCAACTGGTGGGGGAGATCATTCGGCTGGAGGGCGACATGGCCACCATACAGGTGTACGAGGACACCTCGGGCGTGAGTGTCGGCGATCCTGTTTTCCAGACGGGCAAGCCCTTATCCGTGGAACTCGGACCCGGCATCATGGGCAGCATTTTCGATGGCATCCAGCGACCATTGCGCCTCATCAACGAGCTAACCAACTCCATATACGTGCCCAAGGGCATCGATGTGCCCAGCTTGCCGCGCAACGTCAGCTATTCGTTCACGCCGGGCAAGCTCCGTCCGGGCGACCTCATCACCGGCGGCACCATCTACGGCAGCGTCGTGGAGAACACCATGATGAACCACAAGCTGATGCTGGCGCCCCGATGCCAGGGCCGCATCAAATGGATCGCCACGGAGGGCAACTATGCCGTCGACGACATCATCATCGAGACGGAGTTCAATAACGAAGTCACCAAGCACTCAATGCTGCAGGTCTGGCCCGTGCGAAGGCCCCGTCCCGCCGAGGACAAGCTGCCGAGTACCACGCCCCTGCTCACTGGTCAGAGGGTGCTCGATGCCTTCTTTCCGTGCGTCCAGGGGGGAACCACGGCCATCCCGGGGGCCTTTGGATGCGGCAAGACGGTGATCTCCCAGGTGAGTTTTCTGGGCAGTGTTTTTGGATATAATTGAATTAAATGTATTGGGTGCAAATAAAGGTTTTCATCCTGTCAACCGAATTTACAGAGCCTTTCTTTCTTCTTATCCCAATTATAACCCCTCCTATCCCAGTCCCTTTCCAAGTACTCCAACTCCGACTGCATCATCTACGTGGGCTGTGGTGAGCGGGGCAACGAGATGTCCGAGGTGCTGCGCGATTTCCCGCAACTGGAGGTGGAAGTCAACGGGACCATGGAGTCGATCATGAAGCGTACCGCCCTGGTGGCCAACACCTCCAACATGCCTGTGGCTGCTCGAGAGGCTTCCATCTACACTGGCATCACCTTATCCGAGTACTTCCGTGACATGGGCTACAACGTGTCCATGATGGCCGATTCCACCTCCCGTTGGGCCGAGGCTCTCCGTGAGATCTCCGGACGTCTGGCCGAGATGCCTGCGGATGCAGGCTACCCAGCCTACCTGGGCGCCCGCCTGGCCTCCTTCTACGAACGAGCTGGCCTGGTCCAGTGCCTGGGCAGTCCGTCACGTCTGGGCTCCGTCTCGATTGTGGGTGCTGTGTCGCCTCCCGGCGGTGACTTCTCCGATCCCGTGACCTCCGCCACCCTGAGTATTGTGCAGGTGTTCTGGGGCTTGGACAAGAAGCTGGCGCAGCGCAAGCACTTTCCCTCGGTGAACTGGCTGCACTCGTACTCCAAGTACATGCGCACGGTGGACGCCTACTACGAGGAGCTCAATCCGGAGTTCACCTTTTTGAGGGCCAAGGCCAAGCAGGTGCTGCAGGAGGAGGACGACCTGGCGGAAATCGTGCAGCTGGTGGGCAAGGCGTCGCTCAACGAGGGCGACAAGATCAAGCTCGAGGTGGCCAAGATGCTGAAGGATGACTTCCTGCAGCAGAACTCGTACAGCTCCTACGACGCCTACTGTCCGTTCTTCAAGACGCAGGCCATGCTGCGCAACATGATGGCCTTCTACGACTGCGCCATGCAGGCGGTGGCGAACACCGCCCAGGACGATGCCAAGGTCACCTGGGGCCTCATCCGGACGAGGGCCAACCAGCTGATCTACGACATATCCATGATGAAGTTCCAGGACCCGAAGCAGGGCGAGAGCTCGTTGGTGGAAGCGATGGACAGGCTGTACGAGACTATTGTGAAGACCTTCCGCGAGATCGAGGACTCTGCCGGGGAGTATTAACGGGAAAGAAATCAAAATTTGTATAGTGTGTTTTTGAAATGGAAAAATTGCCATCAGTGTCATTTAAATTTAAGGAGTCAAGCTTTCTTGCATAAAAATGCAAGAATGTGATATATTTTGTAACCTTAAGATGATCTTAATATGTTGGATATGTTCATTAAAATGTATTGTATATTTGATGATATCCTGAATGCATTTGCTTTAAATATTATCTCAAAGGAAATAACTAGTTGGCTTCCTTGAACGAGATTAGTGAGACAACCTAATGGCTTTAGGCAACAAAGTAAAAGCCAAAAACTCGCTTCGCAAAGTCCTATCAGGAAATGTAGATTATAATGCCTTTTCCCACTCTCCCCTCGCATTACCGAATGACTTACCCCAACTGATTGCGATAATTTTCCCCTCATTGACGCGTTTTGCTCATTAGAAGCCCTGATGGTGCAACCAACCTTTGGCATTTTCCCCGTCAATTTCACTTTGCATGCGAATGCCCATTCCCACGGCGGTTAATCCCTTCCCATCCTTGTGGCAGCAGGAACAGCAGGAACAGCAGGAGCGCAGCGAACGCCAAAAACAATAATTGCAAAAAATTGCGTTGATTTATTGGAAAAGTTTATTAATGCACCCGTGAAACGTAAACCGAATTCTTCCGCTCACAACTCCGCCAGACCACCGGGCCTTGGGTTTTCCGCCATCCGAAAAGCAAACGTCAAAGCCCGCTGGAAAAGCTTTTTTCCACAACCAGGGAGCGAGAGATCGATTTTGATTCAATTAGTGGAAATTAAATGTAAGTATATATATATGTATGAAGTCGCCACCTCGCCCGCAACCCAACCTCCCGGCCCCGGCCTCGGCCTCCTCTGTCATTCCATTTCCATCGCCCTGTGGATTGCGATGATTACATTTCCGCACTCTGCTACCAAAAAAAGGAACCCCCCCGAAAAGCGCCCAGAAAACTCCGGAATGCCGCACCCCCCGGCCACTATTGCAAACCAAGTCAGCCATAAAATGAGCGCCGAGCAAAAGAAGCAAGCCAAAAAATCAGAATCAGTTCAATTGCAAATTGAAAATCCCCTTACAACTTCCGTTTCCGCTATGCGATGGGGCCACACTGGCAAAAAGGATCAACCAAAGCAATAAATAGGGATTTTAAAAATGTTTTATAACTATAAATTAAAGCCACGTGTTTAACACTTCGAGTGTGAGTGTTATGTGCAAAATTTAATATACCTTTTTTTGGCATGAGTATTTTATATTTTGATTTATAAGAAATTAATTATTTATAAGTAGTATTAGAGTTTTAAATATAAGAGTTTAGAGAACTATGATAAATTATGGCAAACGATGTCAAAAGCAATTAAAATGTTATACATAAATAGATTAAATTTAAACATATTTATGTTCATAATTCTTCCGGAACTTCCCATTACCAATGCTGATCTTTCCGACCTCCAAATTAATTTATTTAGATACCCCCACTCGGTACACTTTTTCGAGTGTCTATATGGGAGGCGTGCAGCAGTATCCTGATCCTGAGAGGCGGCAGGACGAGCATGTGTGTTTGGGTCTGGCTGCCATGACAAACGTGGCGTATGAGCAATGCGCGCTAATTGGCTGCCATTCGATGCTCGCTCCGTTCCGTTCCGTTTCGTTTCGTTTCTTTCTGGCAGAGCATCCTGGCATCCTGGCTTCTCGTCCTGCCAGCCCCGCCCACTCCGTCGCCGCCAAAGTCCCTGAACCATTTGCCATTTGCGAGTTTCGAGCTGAAAGCTGCTGAGGCTCAGCTTGGGATTGCGTTGCTCCGGCTCCGGCTCCGGCTCCTGCTCCTGCTGCTGACGGTGGCGGTGGCGGTGGCGGAGTTTCGCAGGATTCGCAGGATGTGGGCGGCTGGTGGGGGCTTATTGCATAATTTGAAGGGGTTAAGCCATTGAGCTTTAATGCAAAATTTCAATTGAACGTCAAACAGTCAATTCGCTTTAGCAGCGATAATCGTAAAAGGATAATGGCGCTAAAAGCGCATAAAAAGGCAGCACCAGCAAGGACCTCCGACTATGTGAGTGGGAGTCCTTGGGGAGGGGCGTGTGTGGTGTGTGTCTCTCCCCTCTTCTTTCCGTTTTTTCCCGTCTGCTGCTTAGCCTAAGTGTGCACTCAATTAAAGGATTTCTTTTCGGGCCAAAGGCTAACGGCCGCTCAATTTTTTGTGAATGGCTAGATGGCCCTTTTTCGCTTTTCCGCAGGATAATATTCACCCTTTCTTCTGCCAAATGAAGCGGCTTACGAGAGGAAATATCACATATACAATAAGTATTATTAAATGTCACAAAGAGGGAGCCTAATCTTTACTTAATGGCTTTATAAATTTATTAGTGGATACATTTTTAACGAACGAACATAAAATAATAGTATTTTATTGTATCTGTGTCTATCACTGGATTTTATTGATCATAAATACTATCTTTATTATTATAATCAAATAAATTCTCCTATCTAATCTCAAATCAATTACGTTTTCCGCTCACGCGTAAAACAGATTGGTTATGCGGCTAATCTAATCACCAAAATAAAAAGCTTTCGATACGGAAACTACTGGTGTATTAAAGTGTGAAAAATACAATTTTCTAACCTAAATATTATCTCATACTTTCGTATTTTATATATGTAAAGGATAATCTGGTGAATACTCGTTTTCCCATGCTCCTTGTTTTCTAAACTCTTTCGGGATAGCCATCTGTTAATTTAAAGTCTCATCACCCAGTCCCTGGGCCCCCGGGAATTGTTGACAAGCTTAACCCCAAAAGCAGGAAGCGTGTGCCGGGGCCAAGGACATGTTGGCATCGCTTGTTATTGTTTTTTCGTGGTTGTTGTTCTTTGGCCGCAGGGCCAAAGGGATATCATAAGCACATAAGATGATGAAGTTGGAAACGCAACGGAAAGTGCCCGGAGATGGGAAATGGAACACAAGGACACGGACAAATGGGAAACCGGAGCGACGGCGCCAAGGACAAGGGCAACTTAATTTGCAACTTATACGCAAAATCCTTTTGATTTTGTTATGTTGCTCCTTGAAGGTCCCCGGCTCTGGTATATCTTTATTTTTCATTCGCGTTTTACCCACAGCTCGCCTGCAGTTATTTGCCAAACTTGAGCGTGCACCCTTTTCGAGTTGTTTTTCCCTGATTTTCCACTTTTCTTTCGGTTGTTCTTCGGTTTCGGCTTGGACAACTTTTCATAGTAAACGTAAAAAAAGGTCCGTCGATCATTGTCCTTTTTGGGGGCCCGCAAACTCGGAGGAAACCTATCGGGCTGCTGCTTAAGAGAATTTAAATTAAGCCTATGCAAATGCGCCGCAGGATGCTTTTCTTTCTCGAGCTTCTGCTGTGTTTATTTTTTACTTTCTTTCCTTTTTTTTTGCAGATATGCCGCCTCCAACTGTTGGCCGTATTAACGCCGCATTATCGCTGCAGCCACGCCCCTTCTGGAAGCCGCCACCCCCTGACAGTGTGTCCTGGAGTAGCACTTTTCTTGATGAATTATTAATGCCAAAGACATGGGGATTATATTAATTACACGACAGTAAGAAGAAAATATGTGGGAATTTTTAGAGTCTTCACTGCAGTTTTGCTGCTCCTATTGCAAAGTTAATTTCTGGAAATTGTTGGTAATTTAAAAAAAATGCCTTTTATTTACCCGCCTTGATGTTGACTGGCTTGTGAGGGCTGTACAATATATCCTGTTTTTACTGTGCTCACATGAATCAGCGCCTTAATGTGTGCGCTCTGAAAAATGCTATGAAAAAGTTTTTGCCATAAAAATTTGCTCGCTCCTTGGAGGGGGGACAGAGAGCGGAGCGGGGGGCAAACAAGGAGCAAGTCCTTTGCCACTTGCTGCGGCGTGTCGCCTGTCACACAACAACTGCCCTATCACTCACAGGACCCGGTGCCGCACTCCCGCCCCCGCCCTGCCACTCCCACTTTTCTTTCCGCCGCAGATAATGAAATTGTTGCGATGGAGAGCAACAACAAAATAAACAAAAAAAAGAAAAAAATGCTAAAGAAACTTTTGGCTCGGCTCTCTGTGTTCATCAGGCGAAGGCTGGCAAACATTTTAAATACAAAAGGATATGCGTGGGCCAGGACGAGGAGTCCTTTTGCAGTGACATTGATGAAACGCTTAAAATTTACTGCGCAGCATCCCCCCATCCCCCCACTTGGCGAGCGTTCTTCCTGCTTTAAAACGAAACACTCCACAAAATTTGGGTTTTGCAACAACATTCCTAGAAGAATATGTATTTTAAAATATTAGAAACATGCTCTATAATCTACAACTAGTATTTAAAAGAAAGGAATCTAATTTTTTATGGAATCTGTTATCTAGAAATATATAAAACATATTCGTTAACCTACAATTAGTATCCAAAAGAAAAGAATATCTTTTCCAATGAAAATCTGTAATCTAAAAATATTTAAAACAGATTCGTTAATCTACTAAAGAAAATATAACCTTTTTAAACTTAAATTTTCAATCTACTACCGACTTTGATTGCCGTATATTTCTACAATTTTTCTAACATTTTTGTAGGAAACCTAGAAAGACAGAACATTCGTAGAGCTTTTTTCTAGGTGCTGCAGCTTTCTTTTTCAACTTTGCGGTTACTGCGCATCCTGGCTCTTGTTTTGGTCCTGCCTCCGATTCCGCTCGCCGGCATTGTTGTGCTTACTTATCCCTGTCGAAAAATTGCCGAAACTTCGGCGGAGCGAGACCTGCCGGGGCCGAAGGGACTGTCGAGGGTGGTGTGGAATGTCCTAGAGGACGTCGGAATGAATGAATGTGAACGGATGAAAGGGAAGGACTCCCTACCCACCACAGACCCCGTACCAGTCTCCGGCTTCCCTTGTAGTCAGTGCATTTAGTCAAAAGTGATTGAAAAGGCATTTTGTTATAATGCCAACTTAATGACAACGAAATTACACCAAAAGCCAAGCCATGGCTTCCACAGCAGCAACAGCAACAGCAACAGCAACAACAATTGGTGCTAAGCAAAATGAGTTTCGAAATACTTTGAGACCGAAACTTTGTCTCCGCCACGCATTGAATCCCCGAAAATACTCGCACACCCGCCACACAACAATTTCCCCGGCATTTTCCATGGCTGCTATTTTTAATAGAGAGCGTGTAGGCGGTGCACCCGCCGCCCCCGGGCCACCCCCGCTGGGCTGCTGGGCTGCTGGGAAAGCGATTTAATTGTTTGTCCTGGCCATAGATTTCACAGACTATTTAAGTAATCGAATCAGGGCGAAATCTTCTCAAAGATTTACTGGAGAGCAGCAAACTGATTGGGGAACTTTCGCCCATGAAGCTGCCAAAGTTTTGGATAATTAAATTTTTCAGGGGAGCCATTAAATAGGTAGAATCAACAAGGGGAATTGCAGACAAAGAAAGTGGAAAGCGATGGAAATCGATAAAGAGTTTTGCAGACTTTCAATTTAATTCAAGAAACCTGTTGGCAATATTTCTAGTTACCTTTAATAATCTCAAAACTCTTCCCAAGCTAATGAAAGCCATGAAATAACTAGCAACGTATCCCCTATTTACATAATCACTTTGACCCCGCACAGAGCCAGGAATTGTGCTGGGCATAACATAGAGTTCTGGGAGTTCAAAACCGAGTTCAAAGGAGCTGTGCAGTCCTGGATGTGAAGCACGGACCCGAAGCACGTATCTGAAAAGCATGCTATTGAAGTATTTATGCACCGCTCGCCCGGCTCGTTTGCTTTGTTTGCATCGGCTTGGCTCGCTTTTTGTGCAATTGTGCGATTGTGTAAGCGCAGCTGATTAAGCATTTGACATACATATTTTCCTGCTGCAGCGCCGGAGTTCAAAGCGCATTAGACATGCAAAACAAACACGTGCCGACACGCACACTCCATCTGCCGTATCCTTCACACCAGGTCCCTAGTATCTCTCAAGGATTCACAGAGTCCAGGGGCTTATTACGTAAGGGGAGGCTTTGAAATTCAAGAATTACAATGGCTAATATTGCCGAGAAATGGTGTCAAGCGATCTCTTTTACATTTCACTAGTGCGCGTTTTTCTAGCGCTTTAGAGTTTTAAAAAATGTTTACAATTATAGTTAATACTACTAAGAAATTATGCCAAAAATCCCAGTTTTATTTAATCAAATTTTAGTAACATACAAACCCTTTAATACTCTCACATTTCACTTGTTCGCCTAAAAAGTTGTCCGATTTTTATACTCGTAGCTCTTTAGGATTTTGAAACACTTGAAACACTAAGAAATTATGCCAAAAATCCCAGACTCATTTATTCCAATTATAATAACTTTCAAACTCTTTAATACCTCTTAAATATTCCTTTTATCTACTCAAAAATTATACCCCAAATCACAGATTTTTTTATTCCAATGATAATAACTTTAAAACCCTTTAGCACCTCTATCTTGGTCCCTTAAATATTTTTTTACCCACTGAAAAATGTAGCCAAAAATCCCCGATTTACTTATTCCACAGTTTGTGTATCCTGGGGACTCTTAACCCCCTGAAACCCCTTTCACTTGGCCCCTGCCTTTGTGTCGCATTTTCCTATTAGCAGGCACTCGAGCAACAATTCGCAACAAAATATGCAAATGCAGCCAAGCGAGTGAGCCCGGATACCCTGCCACCCAACCCTGAACCCGGTTTTTCTCACCGAAAAGCCATATGCACATATCTCCGAGCATACCCCCCGATTCTGGGCTTTTGCCGCATTGTTTTTCAGTGTGTTTGCTTCTTGCCGCCTGAATGATTCGTAGCCGAAATCTGTTGCACGTGATGCAAAAAAACAATATTGAATAGAGTGCAGCTTTAAGTGATTTATACTCGTATTTTATTTTAAATGTCCCGATGCTCGGCCCGGCAGTTGAAAGGTATCCCATTCCGTTGGCAAAGTTAAATGAATATTTAACTGGCCGTCGCACAGACCAATCGGACCCGAAAACCAATAGCTTCAAAGGAAACATTTCCCGCTGCCTCTCGATTCTCCCTTTGGCAAGGGAAGGAAATTCGCACTGATAAAACCTCATCGCCAGCATCGAAGCCACTTCCTTTGGCAGCCCATTCAACCGATTCACCCCTTCCCAGTCTTTTGTTTTCACAATTTTCAAGCCTTATCTCAATGAGTTCAGCAGCTCGCAGGGTTCCACAAAATTGCTGGATAAAAAAACGAAGAAAGTACGAGTACGAGTACTATACCATATACTTTGGCTTAAGAAGACAAGAGAAATGTGATGTTCGGCTTTTAATTGAATTTTGAAACCGCATAACTGAAATCGCAAAGCCGGCCAGAGCTTGACCTCTCCAGTATCTTGGCCGCTTCAATTCGACAGGCAATAAAAATGTTGTAAAAATTTCGCCAAAAGTAATTTGGGGCTAAGCGACGAATTTTCGGGGAGTACAGAGTCCTAGATATCCTGGATTACACATTTTTCTATATCATTTGGGTGATAACTGGTATAAACTTGTTGAGAAATGCAAGGAAGCTTAGAGAACTTCTCTTACATATTACATTTTTAACAAAGCTAAATCTCGATGACCAAAAACCTTCAAAATGCATTTCAAGTTATTGACTTTAAACGTTAAAGAATTTATTAACCTTTATGTAAACCAAAACTGAGAATTTTATTGGGGGTCGCATCCCAAAATTCATCCAAAAATGTGTTCAAAATATACCCATTTCCCCAGCTAACTGATATACCCCTCGATCATTTGGTACCCTTTTGGGTGCCAGCCTTAGTTTTGGCGGCTGCGCTGGCGATTACAAGCGATTGCCACTCGGCGATAGCCGGCTCAGGTCTCCAGGACCCAGTCCTGCCATTATCCTTCATCGCCTCTCGACTGCCCGCATGGCCGCAGCCCAATTAGTTAGCGCATTAAAGGGGATTCTAAAGCTATACGAGCGGTCAAGGAATTTATTGTGTTCCTAGTGCGGTCCTAGTCCGGTTATCGCTGTAACCAGGCTGCTGCCCGCCTTCAGCCTTGCAGGAGAAAGTACTACAAGGGGGCATTAGTTGGGGCGGGAGTAGATTTAGGAACCATTCCGAGTTCGGAATCGACTCGAGTTGGTTCGTAATTGACTTGTTGCCAAGTAATCGTTGCCTGTTAACTGCTGTTGTCAGGGGATTATCTACAGTTCAGTTGAAATCAACTGCTCCCCAGGCCAGTTCGCACACTTACTGCTACAATCCAATGCCCATTCAAGTGCATGAAAAGTGAAAAACAATAAACATCTTCGAGGCTGAGGCTGCCTTTTCATGTTTTGCAAATTGGTTCGAGAGTGGCCGGCCAAAGGTAAGTTTATCATTTTTCAAAATGGATCTCTGCTGGCTTTTTCGTATGCTTTTCATTGTAAAAGCTGGACTGCATTTCTTTTAGTGGGGTGTCCTTTTGGTAATTTTCTGCATTTGCTAATCAGATTGCTACCTTTTCTGATCATTCTGAGTGTCCTGCATTGTTTTAAATATATTTTTTCCAAATACCATACTTATTTTTTAAGTTATATACCTTTTATTCAAGTCTTGAGCTTTACATTTAATTTGTATAATATTTTTAGATACCCAATTGTAGTAATTTCAAATATTTTCTTCACCTGTTGGATTATTGCAATTTACCTGCGCACCTCAGCTGTTCATGCAGCACCCTTCGCAGGTGGCACCGCTTATTTCCATTGCTCTCCAGCTAATTGGTTCTGCATTGGTCGAGTGTCCTAGAATATTCACCTGGAGAGGAGCAGACCTCCAGCAACAGCAACAGCCATCCATCATCCTGGGCCAGGCCAACCTGCTCAATCTCTGTCTCTCTGGGCACCGGAAGTGCGGCCGCAGCAATCAACGCGGCAAGCTCGAGTGGGTTGCATGGCCATTTTGGGGAGCTTAACCAT
This sequence comes from Drosophila ironensis, assembly GCA_021223825.1. Taxonomy (NCBI): domain Eukaryota; kingdom Metazoa; phylum Arthropoda; class Insecta; order Diptera; family Drosophilidae; genus Drosophila; species Drosophila ironensis. The sequence continues at coordinate 513,617 of JAJJHQ010009046.1, read as the reverse complement.
AAATGTTGCATTTCGCTTTTAAGCTGCAGCCGGCAGTAACCTGCAACCTACAACCTAACGATGTGTGTGCGAGGGCGCCGCAGCAGGGACAGCGGCGGCGGGGGCAGGGGCAGGGGCGTGGCATCCGGATGGGGTGATGAGGAGTACGAGGCTAAGGCTTACCAGCAATTTGGTTTGGCTTTGCCAGAGTCAACGGCGTAGCAGTTACAGCAGTTGCACGGGGTAACCATGCAACATCTGGCCACCTTTTTACACGTGTCTCGGCCCCGGCCCCCACCCCCGGCCACGCACTCTTGGCAACCGCTCATCTCCGGCTAATTCTACATGCATTTCAGAGCCGCAATTGAGGAGGCTTCCACCTGCCCGACCAGCCACCCTCCATGGAATTGCGCCTCCTGTTACGCGTTTCCTGGCCTGGCCTGGCCTGGCCGGAGATGTGGTCTATTTGAATCTTCCACTTGTTGGCGCCCAGTCGCCTGGCGGAATTCCCTCTGAGTGGCTCAAATAATTTGGTTTTGGAGGCAAGAATTTAATTCACATTATTCGTTATATTTAATATCACGAAACTAGAGATCCTTGGAGTTTACATGGGGGACTTCTTGATCAAGTATCCATGAATTGTAGCTATTTCTTGCTTTAAGTAAAAAAAAAATCCTTGTATACTATACTTTTCTATATAATGTTGAAAATGAATGCAAAATAAACCTTACAAAAACGCTATAAATAAGAATCAGTCTTGTATAAATTAAGGTGTCTAAAATGGTGTCTAAAATGTATAAAAAATTAATAAAAATATACCAAAAAGGATAATGAGGCACTGGATATGTGAATTAAGTTTATTTTATTGATTGTGTTGAAAATAATTGGGAAACTAGATGAATTAACAATTATTATTTTCATTATTTAATGGAATCTAACAAATTCTCAATGCAAGTAAGTGTCTCGTTAGGTTATCCCTTCTTGCTGTCTGAAAGGAGTAAGCCAGCGAGTGGACCCACTTTGTTGGTTAGGGCATTTCGCGGTCTACCTTTGACCTTTGACGGGATTGCTATTATGCGGTCATTTCCCAAACACGTACACAGCCATTGCAGCTGTAATGCAACCACAACGCACATGCAACTAACTGACATCCATGGCGCTTGTTTCGTTTTTTGCGTTTTTCTTCCTGCTATGGCTACAGCTACAGCATCGGCTTCGGTTGCTTCTTTGCTTTCTGTTTTTGTTGTTTTTATTTTTTCGACCATTCAATGAGCTTTTAAGAGCGCTAATTAAAAATGTGGCAGCTGCAACCAATGCAGGGCTTCCCCTTCTCGCCTGCTTCCCTGGCTTTCCCCAATGCCTTCCGTTCGCCTTTCTTGCCATTAAGGACGGGGCCTGGAACGGATCCCACATAATGTGGCTGTCGTCTCGCTTTCTATTGGCCGCTCTTGAGCATTTTGCGTTGCCGGGAAAGCGTAATTAACGCCTTTACTCTTGGCATTGGCAGCGGCCGGGGCCGGGGCCGGGGCCGGGACTGGGAGCTTTTTAGCTACCCCGGCCAGCCCTGAAACCTCTGTGGTTATTGCGGCTTTGTCTGTGGGGGAAACGTTTTTAGATTGCATATTTATTAAAATGCTGCTAAAGTTGCAGCCGCAAGAGCTGCAGCAGCAACAGCAGCAGCAGAAGCAGCAGCAGCAAAAGATGAAAGCACCACAAACGCAAGACGAACGAGCTGGGAGGAAAAGCTAGAATGTAATAACTCTTGTCGTGCCACGCCCCCCTCTATTTAGCCGCCGCCCACATTTTCTTGGCTGTGCATTTCCGTAAGCTGCTTTTGTCCGCAGGTGTTTGCCATTGTGTTGGCGCAACGCTTTACGCTCGATGGAAGCGATGCAATGCGAACCGATGCGGATGCGGCACTGGAAGAAAAGCTGCAGATCGTAGGGCAATTTAAGCAACTCAATGAAACACGGAGAAGGACGAGCTATACTTCATAATTTCCTCAAATCCTAGCCTTCTTGATAAACAATGTATTTCTTGTATATTTTCTATAAATGCGGCTTATAAAGGGGGACATACGTCTTACAACTAGACCTAACGTACCCAGTTTCGTCCAGTTTTACATTTTTCTGAAATAATTACATTAAAATAACGTTTAAAATTTAAGAACCTACAATTTTCAGATGTGGATATCAACATTTATCCATAAATCTGCAAGTAAACACTTTTAAAAGGTCTTTATTAATAAAATTTTCCATAAACATTTGATTTTAAAGGTTTCAAATCACTTAGAATTCCATCACTCATACGCAGTGTTGTTCTTTTCAAAGGCGCCGTAAGTTAGGCAACAGAAAGTTTCATTGAACAAATGTTACTTCTTTAATAGATATTAATTATATTTTATGAACTAATGAATAGCAAATTTTACTGGAAATGGTTCTCTGATAAAAATTTAAGTTTCCCATTTCTTTAAGCATTTAATTTTTCAAGCATCGACCTAATTTAAATTATAACCATACCAGTTTCTATTGAAAATATAGAATATATTTAATATTTTAATATCATTTGATATTTTCCGCCACTCTTGAATATTTCTCTCACTGGAGCACCAAGGATATTTCAAGACCAAGCTGCTTATTATCGCGAAAAAAAAGAAATAATGAAAATAAGCAGCAACTAATAAGCTTATGGCCATGCAACCTGGTCGAGCAGCCATCCAGGCGGCTACCACTCATCCCACCCATCTGCCTGGGGCTCTGCTAATTGTGAGCTAATTCTAATTATCAGCAACACATTCGAGAGGTTCCAGGAGCAAAGCTGTCTGCCATTCAGCCAGCCAACCAGCCAACCAGCCATCCAAGCAGCCAGCCAGCTAACGAGTGTTTATTAATGGCGCTAATGGCAAGCGACGCCTTTGATGAGCGTAAAATGCTTAAGCACACAGATCCTCTGGCGGCCCTGCCCCCACCAGACCCCTTTTTGGCCACGCAATTAGCGCGCAAATATTTCCGCATACATTTCGCTGTATATATATGTTAGTGTTGTACCTATATAGTATTTTTTCTGCCTTTTTTCGCTCTCGCTTTTTTTTTTGGCCATAAAAATGCTCAACCGAATTGTAGTAATTACAACAATTTGCATAAGCGGGCGAACGGGCAAGCGGGCGAGCGGAAGCGGAAAGGGACCGGAGCGAGTGTCCAGAACGGAAATCAAAAAGCGCAAAGCAACCGAAAGTATGCTACGCATTTTGCAATTTATTCAGCCAGACGAAAAGAGGAAGGACATTCCGCAAAAAAGCTCAAAAAGAAAGCGCTAATTATGTAATATGAAAATGTGCGAGGACAACGCTGAATTATTTGCATATGGCAGGCAGCAGTACAAAACAAGGCAGGCATCCTTTTTTTATTGTTTTGTGATCCCTTCACTTTAGGTTTCCGTTTTTTTTTTGCCGCCATTAACAAATTCAATTAACACTCTGCATGCGGCAAGAAGTTTTTGTTTAATTTTCACCAGCAAATAGGAAACAGCAGAAGCTGGCGCTCTGCAGTTGATATTTTCAATTAGGCCAACAAGTTTACGATTGAGTGAATTGCAAAAATGGGTAAACCTTTGGCAGGTTGCCTCGTTTGTTGTCGATTAGTGCAGAATAAAGCGCAAAGTGCAACAACCGAGTGGAAGACAATAACACGATTGTGTGCAAAAACCATACAACTTGCAGGCCAAGGTGGAAAATTCGATTTGATGCTCGGCTGCAGGGGTCATGAAAGTGCAGCAAATGTGCTGGAAATTCAATTGAGGCTTTATTTACAACCGAAAAGAAACGGAAGCAGCAACGGCTACGGCATCTGCATCTGCAAATGCAACAGAAACGGAAATGGAAAAACAGGATTCACTCAAATATGTAAATAGTTCGTTTATTGAGTTGTTGGAATGGCAACAGCAAAATCAACATATGGCAAACACGTATTCCTGAAACATCTTGAATAAAATAAATAATATCTCTTCATATTTCAATTATTTATATGCATGTTTTCTTTTCGGCTAATGGCTGGCAGGGATCTTTTAAGATGCATTCCATTTGCGAATAACATTTGTATGCAAAAACGCACAAAATTGCATAAAATTAAAAATAGTTTAAGCTATTCCATCACCTGCTATGGCCATGGAAATGTATTCCGCAGGATATAATACTCTTGCTGTACATAAAAACAGGTTGCTTATCCCGCAGCAAGTATGCATATATAGTATTTGCCCAAGCGCCCGCAATCGATTTCATTGCGAGGATAAATCCCCACCTGAATGTCCCCCTGCCGGCAGGGCATTACACCCGTACAGTATAAATTCCCGCCTCGAAATGCCAAAGTTATTAAAATAAAAAACAATAATGGCCGGGGAGCCGGTGGAAGGCTTGGGAAAAAAATCTGTAAAAAAGGACTTTGCCTGAGTCGCGTTAATTTTGCATGCCCCAAAAAGTGTGCAGTCCAACGGAAACGGAAACGAGAGCGCGAAATTCCAATATGCTGCTCACACTACGGCAAATATGTGCTGCGCGCATGGCAAAAACCAATTTCAATTTGTTAACCATTTTTTTATTCCCAATCAAATTTATTACATCGGTCGACAACAAAAGAAACGAGAGCAAGGGGGGGCACGAAGCTGATGCGCTGATAAGGGAGAATATGCAGAGCAAATTTCCAATCGGCGCTTATTTTCTTAAAACTATACACATGCTCCTCTAGTTTTTTGTGTGCGAATTTGTTGTGTGTGGTGTATGTTTGCAGGACAATTAAAACAAGGCAAACACTGAGTGCTGAGCCAGGCGAGTGGCCGGGCGGTGTCCTGCGTCCTGCGTCCTGGAATCGCCATCGGCCGTCCCTAGTAAATGGTAATCAACGCAAATCCTCCATAGAGCACCGCACACGGGTAGGCAATCAGCAGCTGTTGATGGTCCATCGAGAAGGCGGTGGCGAACAGTTTCGATGCCGATATGGCGCACCAGAATATGGAGATGCCGCTCACAATTAGGCCGAGTGTGCCCCTGCAAAAGTGAAGCGAGAGGCGGGAAATGCATGAGAACTATGAGAACTTGGCTCAGATAGATATAGACAGCGGCAGAATCAATAAACTATGCATATGCATGAGCCCCTAGCTGCACGGCGCGAAAAAAATTAGGGTGAATTAGATGGGAAGTTAGGAAATCTAAACTGGAAATGTTTGGGAGTGTTACCAATCATCATTTGTCCATGAAATCATGAAATCATGTCATGAAATCATACTTATAGATGGTATAAAATTGTTAGGAATTGTTTAATTGTTAATAAAAACGATAGTTATACTTTGAGTGGCAAAAGTTTTAGAGTTTTCTTTCAGAATACCTCAATATTTATTAATATTCATCATTTTTAGTGGGTTGTATTGTTATAAAGTGCTGTAGAGGAAAGGTTATAGGTGTTTAAAGGTTCTTCTATTACTATATACATCATTAGGTATTAAAAACTCATCAGTAATTAACCATAACCATATTTAACCAGAATATGGTGAATGTCATTTTGTATTGCTGAGGTGTCAAATAAGTATGCTATAAGTTGTAGAGATAAAACTTAAAAATAAGCTTATGAGAATCTGTAATCAATATTAAACAATATTTATGGTCAATATTCTTTACAGTTTATGAAGTAACCAATAAATTCTACGATTTCTAGGGATAAATTAGGGTGTACTACCCCCAAATTCGTTTGTAAAGCTCGAGGGACTCAGCTTTAATGATCGATCACTCGAATTGCTTTTTGACAAGTGTAACAACCACTCGCCGGGAGAGTTCCGTAGAAAAAAAGGATGCGAGCGTGGGTTTGAGGCTGCGTGTGTGCGAATGAATGGGCAAGGCAAACAAAGACATCAGGCGCTGTGCCGGCAAGGATGTGCAAACAGAGTCCAACTACGAAACCCACTCGATCCGGCAGAGAAAATGAAAAATTGATATATAAGCGATGGGGGGCCGTGTTTTACCTATACAACAATTGTATATGTATATGATGGGCGGCAAAACGAGTACAGAATAAAGTCCAACAAAAGCCCATAAATTAAATAGAGAGCTATGGCTTAGGAGTGTGAGCTGGGTTAATAAAAGCAAGTCAAGTACAGAGGAATGGTATTTCCCTATAATGGAATACAGGTAAACAACTTTTATGATTCCATTAACTCGGAAACCCACGCGATCTGCTAAATGTCAAATATTCGCGCTCTTTAATTCTCCCCGACAGGAAAACAAATAAAATCGTTTGCCATTGACAAGACGAATAACAAGACAAACCCCTTGCTGTTGATTAATCTGTGTCGATTTTAAAGCTGTAGCCCTTGAAAGCCCTATAAAATCGGACACAGAAATCAATTTGCGCAACCAAAACATAAATCCCCATATTCCAAAGTCCCAATTTCCAGCTACACGCACGCGTTTAATGGATTGCCTTTCTGTGGTCTCGGCGGCTCAGCTGTCACCTCCTCCCAAACTTTTGCTTTTTTTCTGCCCATTTTTTGGCCCATTTTTGGCCGGCCTTTTACGTCTTCAACGGACAGACTTTGTTGTCGGTGTATTGCTTGTCCCGGGGATATATACGGCACCCTGCTGCAGCAGTGCCAAGTGATTTTTTGGCCCCCGTCGTCCACTGGGTCGCTTAAATGGTCCGGCACTGGCCTAAAAACCAATCAAAACAGTACTATATAGCCCACACTCTTTGGCGGATAACTCGGCTGTCTGTGTAATTTTTGCGCACTTTTGCATCACCAAACAAACTCAATTAAAAAGTCTGTCTAACCAAAAAAAAAGGAGAAAAAAAGGAAAAAAATGGGGGAGAAATGCCAGTGTGTGTGGGGGGTGCATGGAATCGCAAAAATATTTACTGTAAACTTGGCTGGCATTCGCAGGGAGTGAATGAACATCAACGCCACACCAAACCACCCACAACCACACAAAGTGCAAGCGCTTAAAGCCAACAAATAAAAAATGCAAGCAAACAGGCAACCAAAATGGCAATTGCACCGGGCAGTTGGACAGTTTGGCCCAAAAGAGGGGGCGCGGGCAGGCAAGGCAGCACTAGCACCATCAGGCGGGGCACTGGCCGTTTTTTTTACCCACCCAACACACACACAACACCCACACACACTCTCTCTGGGCACCACTTAGTTTCCCCTCGCTGCTCGGAAATTATGACGTGCCAAAGGGGGCTGCTGGGTGGCCAGAGGAAGCGCTAAAAACTCACGCAGCATTTGCGTGTTGCTCCTCGCATGTCCATCGTAAAAAGCGAGTGGCGAGTGGAGCCATCAAAAAAACACAGCAGCAGCAGCAGCAGCAGCGGCAGCAGCAAAAAACGCAAAGAAGAATGCAGAGAAAAAGTGCGGGATGCGGGATGGGGGATGGGGGTAGGGAAATGGGGGTGGTATCCTGGCCAGCAAGTGCTGGACACATATTTGAAAAGGAAACTACGTGAACGAAACTCAACGGGCGGCAAAACAGGACACGGAACGTTAGACAGATGGACTCGGGGACAGTCGGGGTCCTGGGATGGGGAAACAGGGGAAACAGGCACCCAACCGCCCACAAAACCCAAAGCCCACTGTTTTCAGCGCGAAAATTAAACGGCGCATAGTTGGCGTTATTTTGCTTCCTGCTCGTTTTTTTTCCCACCCCCCCACCAACTATTTTTGTCTGTCTTGCCTTGGCTTCAATGGAGTCCGAGGTCCGTAGTCCTTCGTCCGTAGTCCTCCGTCCTCCGTCCATAGTCCTTGGTATGGTCGTCCTACGGTCCATGCTCTGTAGTTTGGCAGTTGTGGCCCTGGAGTGCACTAAAAGCGCAAATTAAGTTGGCTACTCTTTTTTATAGGACGACTCTATGTGTATGCAACGCTGGCCCAAAACTGCAACAAAATTAAAAACCTAAATTGTGCGAAAAGTGGCAAAGCGAAATCAACCGGTTTTTCGTGGGAAGTGGAAAAAAAAATTAAATGCCTGAAGGGAAGTTCCTCCGGAGATCAAGCTGTAAATTTTGGGGGAATGCAAAAAGTCCAAGTCCGGACTTGCTGATAATTGTTGGAAATTCCTCTATAAGCAAAACAAACCGATAACCACTTTTCATCAACTGCGTTTCGATTTATCCCGCACAAGAGCAACTATTTCATTACTTGGATGCATATCCAAGCCCAAACAGAAGTGGCTCTCGCTTCCAAATCAAACAGACAACGGCAAACAGAGGCCAAATATAACAATAACATCGAAAAGTGATCAACTTGAATCGACGTCGGAGCTGGGTGGGGCATCAATTGAACAAATTTCGATGCCGGAGGCCAGAACGGAATACAAGCGAATACGTGCTGCAGTCGCAGCTGGACGGGCTTAGGCAAAAGTTTGTAATTACAGGCCACAAACAATGAGCAGACCCACACCAACAATCAGACCCAGACTCCGGCGCAGGCCCAGGCCCAGAGTCGACGCCGATGCATTGGCAACTTTTCAATTAAAAACATAAATATAAAGAAAGCCACTAGCACAATGAGCAAGGCAATGGATTAGGTTGAGCGGGGAAGCGTGGAATAAATGAAAAGCCTTTCGACTTGTGTCAACAATTACTTACTGAATGGTGATTAAAATGTTGATGCCCGACAGCACTACCATGGGCAGCAGACAATAGCCCAGCACGGAGGCCACCGCCCCGAAGGTCACCTGCGACCTGGTGACCATTAGCGACAGCAAGCAGTAGAAGAAGATGCAGCCCATCACGCCGATGCCGTAGATGTACGAGAAAGTCATCTTGCCTTGCTGTAAGGGTGCAGAAAAGTTGTGTATTAATTACTGTATTTCCCAGAAAGTTTCAGCCCAGATTGGGGGACAACAATTGTCTGCCTAGGTAGGGATACTCATAAAGGAGCACTACAATTTGTGTAGATATATATCCTTAACATACTACTTACATCCCTGACTGCAGAAAATTCCGCGGTTTATGGGCGTGCAGGAAGAGGTAGCCGATTTTTAAAATAAACTTGTGCTGTACTGGTATCTTCAGAATCACAATAAGCAATTATTGTTCGTATATCTATTATAATCTCCAATACATAGGCTTTCATATGGACAGACGGACAAACGGACAGACGGACATCGGCTGTTAAAGCTGATCAGGAATATATATAATTTGTGTGGTCACAGAATTCCTTCTCCATGAACCTCAACCGGAGATATCCAATATATTCTAACCGTGCGAATCTGTCTGTCCGTTTGTCTGTCTGTCTGTCCGAATGTCTGTCTGTCCATCTGTCCCTTATATCTTGATTTTGTAAAAACAAATTATTTACATATTTATTAACTCTTTTTTGATACCAGTATACAAACTTTATTTGTTTTGGATTTAGAATTCCCAACTAGTTCTAGCAAAAATTTCATTACTTAAGCTGCATCGAGCCCGATATTTTGGGTAAGTAAACTAATTTTTTCCCGCCCCTCTCCCTCTAGTTCCCACACAGTAGTCCGACCCAGTAGTTCCCCTCCCTCTAGTTTCCCCTCCCTCTAGTTCCCCTCCCTCTAGTTTCCCCTCCCTCTAGTTTCCCTCCCTCTAGTTCCCCTCCCTCTAGTTTCCCTCCCTCTAGTTCCCCTCCCTTTAGTTCCCCTCCTCCTACTNCTCTCCCTCTAGTACCCCTCTAGTACCCCTCCCTCTAGTACCCCTCCCTCTAGTACCCCTCCCTCTAGTACCACTCCCTCTAGTACCCTTCCAGTTCGCCAGACGTCAACCTCAGCGCTTTTTTTCTGGACGGGAGCGCATCTCCAGCATCGGGACATCCAAGACTTTGCTGCATCACCTCACCTGAACCTGGACATCTGCTACATCTCCTCATCTGGACCTGGACAACCGTTGCATCATTTCTCTGATGCCAAATCTAAATAGATCGATATCAAGAGGACCATCCCCCATTGGCCTTATTTCCCCGGCCAACGGGCTCAACTTGTAGCTTGCGCTAGAAGTCATCTAAGGGAATCATCGACCATCAGACCTGAAGCAGTGCATCCAAGCCATACCCTGCACCGTGTTCGGAGAACAAGGTGTCTATAAGCAGGTAAGTCCATCATGGATTTTTGAACTTCCTTAAAACCTACTCCTAAGAGCACTTTATCTTGACTGAACCTATTGATTCCTTAAATTGTTAAATTATTAAGTGGCCTATTCCCTCTGAAGGCGATCATAATCAGGCTTTATAATAGATTTTCTATCGTGAGTGTTGGCGAAAACTTACCAGCAACAGGAAGCCGCCGAGTGTGAGGCAAAAGACCAGCGGGCCAGCCATGTCCGTGTCCTGCAGGATTTGCTGCTCGGTGCCGCGCAAGGGATTCAGCACAGCCAGAGTCTAAAACGGGGATAATAATACGATTAAAATTAGAGCAAGTGAAGGATTGCACGACGAGGGGCGAGGCATTCGAGGGCCCGACCCTCCGACAGCGAGGCATCATCACTCAGGACACTCTGGACGTTGGACGTGGGACACAGGACACAGAGCACAACACACAATTCATTTGTTCGCACAGCGGCCATAAAACGAAGCCCAAGACCCGTTTCGTTTTCCAAACATTTGTTCGCTATGCGTTTTGGTTTTCCCCCCCTCGTGCTTCTTGTACTACGAGTATTGTGTTGTGTGTGCAGTGGCAGAGAAATTTGAAAAATGGAAATTGATGATAAATGATATTGCTGACCAGCCAGGCAGGAGGCTGGCCATGCTTGCGGGGGGGAGCGGCAACGCGGGCAACTGGACCAAAAGCTGTCAACGCGTTTGACGCATGAGAATGTGTGTAGGGGGGAGGGCCAGGACACGAGAGCCATGAAATTTGATATTACATGCGAGTGTAGCCCTAGCCCGCCGGAAAATTGTCAATGAAATGCCGCGCTCCTCGCCAAACATCTGTGTTGCAAATTCCCAGGCTTTAATTGAGATTGAAAGCAGGTTATATTGGATAGAGAGCGGCTACAAACACGGACACAAAGGATATCAATTTGGTCTTTTTTTTTTTTGACCCAACTAAACGGATACCCCCGGAAACAAATTGAAATATCCAATACTTGAAGAGTCAAAGCTGGTTACACTTTTTCCCAGTATTTCCCGGGGGCGCGCACCAGAGAGATTCATTACATTAGCAAACAGGGGCAGAATGGCAACACAAATCTAACCATAATTCCCCCAGCTAGCCAGTCAACTGATGTACAATTCAATTAGCATTTCATTTTCATTTTCATTTCAGTTTTATGACGGCGCACGGACTCATTAACATTTTCATTTTTCAATTAACACAAACGTAATAAATTCCGTGCCGGAGCGAAAGAAACGAGAATCAGGCGCACGCAAATTTTTTTGCCCTCCCATAAAATGGACAAAAATGCAGAAAGTTACACACAGAATGCTGGCTATGGCTATGGCATTGGCGCGTAGCAAAAAATGAGCGAGAAAAACTTTAATTAAAAACACAAAAGTTGTTTTATTTATTTAAAAACAACTATGTCCACCACCAGGCCGCTTGCCGTCGGGGCGAGTGCAATGAAAAAATATGTCTTCATTAACGACACAAACGGGAAAGTGCAACGACAACAAAGCGCAAACGGGGGGTAAAAAAATGAATACAACAATAAAAACAAATAAAAAAAAAGGCATAGAATTATTGCGGCAGGAAGAGGAGCTCACAATAAACACAAAGGCGAGATGCAAAAACATTTAAATTTCAATTAAAATGGAGTTTCCAACGCGGCCTAAAGTGGCCGCTGCCAAAGAAAAGCCCCCACCCGTTGTGTTGCACAAATTAGAAAACGGAGAAAACGACGGTGGAGGGCGAAAAATTCAGGGAAATGCGTAAAGGAACATCAGGAATTGTGAGTTGTGGCCACTGGGGCGGGGCGAGGCGAGGCGGGACGAGGTGGGAGTAATTGTCCGGGCAAACAAAGTGGGCAACTCGAAAACTGGAGGCTTCTTTGTGTTGTGTTGTGGCGGTTGCATCCGCCGGGAATCGTGCGCATAAAATATGCAATTTGCCCGGCTCCTTCTTCTTCTGCTTTGCCTTCAAGATGTCTAGTTAAAAATGCGTTCAAGTGCAGTCCACCGCCCGGTGTGGCATTGCTTCTTTGCTACTCCAAAAGTGGAGTGCGCAAATTATGAAAAGCCCCGCCGAAGCCGTCTTTGTTTTGCGGTTGGCTCTTACCTTTTGGAAAATGTGATTCGGATTTATGCCCAGTTCTGCAAAGAGAGAAGTGAAAAGAGAAGTGAATTATGCAGGCGAGCTGAAAGGGTTTTTCTGAACGGATCCTATCGGGGAAATCGGCTGCCATCTTTAGGGGGATCTCATTTAATAAAACGAAGAACGAATTGAAATTTCATGATCTATTCAGTTAGAAATTAGCTTGGCCTTCTTATGAAAGAAACGCTTCTTTGGTTAACGAAATTAATGCTTAAAATACATTATCCCCAAGTGACAGACTTTCTATGTGACATCAGCAGACAACATTCATATTTTTTCCCATGAATAGCATACATTTACAGAAATGAAATCAAACAAACAATACATACTATTTGGAACACTCCTATTGATAGATTCTTTCCTATAAAATCCCTCGAGTACCAAGAGATTCTCTTGATCTTTCTTCTAAAATCCCTAAAGAACCAAGAGATTTGTAGCAACGAATCAAATTATCTGTTCTATATTCTAAATAATTACTAGATAAAAACACATATTTTTCAAGGAGCTCTTTAAATATTCGTAATAGCAGATAATGTCAATTATACATATGTATTTCCCTTGAAGAAATTCGAAGACAATGGGCTGAAACGTCAAGAAGCAACCATCTAAAGTGCGTAACCCCGCTCTATGGACATACACTCTCGGATAGAGGCCACAGGTTATTATATCTAAATGTGTGCTAAAAATTAACAATATTAAAGACACTCCCTAAGACCTCCCATTGACAACTTCTCACTGATTAGTTGCAATTATCCGTTCTTTATCCCAATGAAATGCAAGCTAATATTTCACCATCTCTGAGATTCTACCGAAGCTCTCCTATTGGTAGCTTCTTCTTTATAAAGTACTCAGACAACAGAAAATGTTTCTCTGGTAAAATAGGCAATCATTATGCAGGCACTGACTCAATTATTTAGCTTAACCTATCTCTAAAGTGCTCTAGCTTGGTTTTCCCATTGACAGAGACTCCCTAAAGACATCCAGGCTGTGGCAGCCGACACCCTTTCCCTGATAGAATCCACAGATTGCCCTCCGATGATGCCTTACCCTCCAGGAGCGGTGGCTCGTCATCGAAATCCGTGCCGGCTCCTCCGCCGCCGGCCTGTTTGCCGCTCTGGTCCTGCCCGAAGCCCGTGTCCTGGTAGGCCGTGGGATCGTAGAAGCCGCCCAGGCCCTGACCCGGGGCTGGGGCATACGCATCGTAGCTCGGGGGCACCGAGGGCTGTGTGTTGTCGAAGGACTGGAAGTTGCTGCCCAAACAAACACGAGATAAGCCAAAGCGGAAAAGGGCGAGCAGTTTACTCACAGTTCCTGACCGAATTCCGGCATGTCAAAGTTGTAGCTGGAGTCGCTGGCCGGCCCTTGGCCGTAGAAATCGTTGGGAGCACCGAACTGAGCCATCCTCGCTAAAACTAGGGTGCAATTTAAGAATTTGGTTCCCCGAAATTTGAAAACAAATCGCTACGTCAGACGTTTTGTGGCGCAGCTAAGAAGTACTAACGCGTAATCAAACATACCGAATGGTTGCTACAGTATACCAAAATACTAGTGTTGGACAATCCAACTCGTCGTTTAGATAAAATCTATTTATTCAATAAATAAAAATTAACAAATTCCGAATGAAAGACATGCATAGGCTAAGAAGAATCATCTAAAACTCTCATTTAATTCTTCCTTAATTATTTGGGTTTTTTCAATTTTTTTCCTTTTCGATAGGTACGAAAAAATGCAATATTTGTCTAATGCGAAACTTTGCAATTTCTTTGACTTTGAGCAGAGATAATATTTTTAATGGGCTAGAATATAAAAAAAGGCATTTAAAAATGTATTTAATTAATAATATGTATGTTTTTTATGTATGTTCCATTTAAAATTTGAAAAATTTACATTGCAAAAAATTAAATTTTCAAAATTTGTCGTTCTTATATGAAAATTTCAAGTTGCATAAATTTTACCATTTTAGTTTGGCTAATTACAAATTTCATATTTCATATTTCATAAAAATATATCACTGTTGAAAAAATCCAGGTTTTGTCTTTTGCCAAAATATGCATATTTTGACTTTCTTCAAACATAACATTTTATGGTCGACAAAAACAAACTTAAACAGGGCGTTGAATCAATAATTACATTTTAATTTGAATAAAAATCAATATAAAATCAATATTGTAAATTAAATAAACTCTGTGGGTTTAAAAATTTAATTTTCGCTTTTGTCGTTTTAAAAATATTATTGCTTTGGACTTAATTTTAACTGGAAAGAATATAAACCAAAATATAATCCGACAAATTCGATATAAATGATCCTAAAATTATGAGGGGATAAATAGTAAATAATGGTACAATAAATTCAATGGTGTACGCAGAGTTTTATAATATTATACAAACCAAAACCCATGATGCCGGTTCTAATTAGTTGTCGACGGCTGTAGTTGTTGAACTTATTCAAAGCGCCAACACTGTAAACATCGATGCAAAAAACATCAACACATTAATAAATGCATATGTATGTACATATGTACATAGAACCAATTTAAATTTTAAAAGTGCAATGACAGATTTTAACATCGATGTTCTTACGCCCAATTGTAGAATAGAAAAACCCGCCATTCGTTTTGGTAACATTCATAATACATTTTATTTCCATAGCTCCACTTGAACCAACACACACAAGTTACTGACATTGCTAACATTGCTGCTAATCATCTTTGGTAGTAGAGGTACATGCATTGGATTTTGGGCTACGTTGTTATTGCGATCATATTAACGGTCTATAATATGTAGGAATATATAATATTGTAGTTTCGTAAAGTTTCAAACTCTCATTTGGATTCGTTTTGTTTGTTGTTGGTTTAGTCATATACACGAATTTAAGGGAACGAACACAATCGATAGAATTATGAAAATTTACTAACAATAAATAGTTGTGAATTATAATTATATATATCAACATTGATATTTATACATATAGAGTGTATCGTCGTACATATGCATGGTATTATGTATTTATGTATATGGCTGGTTTTTAACTGGACAACAACCGTGTGTGTCTGTGTTTCATTTGCGCTAGCGACTAATTATTGTTCGTCTTTCCTAACTCGCCGTCGTCAAAGTCGTGTTTTGTTTGGTTTCTCTTTGGTTTTTACGTGTCCTGAAGCGGGCCAAACTGTTTAACTTATAAATAAACTTGGATTCAAATATCTTATTATGCATTTGTAAATATGACTAGACTGAAAGTGGGGGGAACTCGAATGGTGTAACCCAAGCCTTGGTCTCCCAATTCGTTCACATTCCTCCTATTTTTGCATGGGTATCCCGCAGTTTTCGTTGGCTCCGCATCCGCTTAATCCTCCAGATTCCGGAAGGCCTGCTGGAGGTCCTCGTACAGCTGATCGTAGTCCGCCTTGATCTTCTGCTCGCCATCCTTCACGGGGTCCTTTAAGATGCAACAAATTTATAGGTTAATATATTTCGCTTTATGGGAATACAACGCCTCTGTTTACCTTGAATTTCATGGAGGACAGCTGGTACATAATGCCGCCCATCGACTCCCTGATCGTGTTCCATGTGATCTTGTTGTCCGACTGGGCTGTGGACTCCACGGCGTGTCTGGCGGTCTCGTAGAAGGACAGGATGTTGCGCAGCATGCCAACGGTCTTGTAGAAGGGACACACGCGGTCGTACGGCGAGTAGGAGTTCTGTTGCAGGAAGTCGTCCTTCAGCAGCTTGGCCACCTCGAGCGTCACCTTGTCGGTCTCGGCCAGCGAGGCCTTGCCCACCAGTTGCACGATCTCGGACAGATCCTCCTCCTCCTGCAGGATCTCCTTGACCTTGGTACGCAGCGGCACAAACTCGGG
Source organism: Drosophila ironensis (assembly GCA_021223825.1). Classification (NCBI taxonomy): domain Eukaryota; kingdom Metazoa; phylum Arthropoda; class Insecta; order Diptera; family Drosophilidae; genus Drosophila; species Drosophila ironensis. The sequence goes on along the minus strand of JAJJHQ010009046.1, from coordinate 497,528 downwards.
GAAGTTCTTGTCGTAGTACTCGTCCAAAGCTCGCATGTACTTCGAGTACGAGATGAGCCAGTTGATCGAGGGGAAGTGCTTGCGCTGGGCCAGCTTCTTGTCCAGACCCCAGAACACCTGCACGATGCCCAGAGTGGCGGAGGTCACGGGATCGGAGAAGTCACCACCAGGAGGCGACACAGCGCCCACAATCGAGACGGAGCCCTCGCGCTCGGGGTTGCCCAAGCACTTGACGCGACCGGCGCGCTCGTAGAAGGTGGCCAGGCGGGCGCCCAGGTAGGCTGGGTAGCCGGAATCGGCAGGCATCTCAGCCAGACGTCCGGAGATCTCACGCAGAGCCTCAGCCCAACGGGAGGTAGAATCGGCCATCATGGCCACGTTGTAGCCCATGTCACGGAAGTACTCGGACAGGGTGATGCCCGTGTAGATGGAAGCCTCTCGAGCAGCCACAGGCATGTTGGAGGTGTTGGCCACCAGGGCGGTACGCTTCATGATGGACTCGGTGACGCCGTCGATTTCGCAGGTCAGTTCGGGGAAGTCGCGCAGCACCTCGGACATCTCGTTGCCACGCTCGCCGCAACCGACGTAGATGATCACGTCGGAGTTGGAGTACTTTGAGAGGGCCTGCGGGGGTAAATGATGAGATTTGAAGGATTCAAATGATTAACAAATTGAAAAGATTACAACAAGTTTGGAGACTTCAAGGGAATCGAAATACTAGAGTTTTAAATTATGATAATCTGGGAACCTTCTAGTTAGAAACCTCTAAACAAGCTGGGATATATTGAAGGGTACTTCATTAAAAACTTGTGGTAAATGATTCAATAGATTCTCCACTCTAACTGATTTATACAAATCTAGAGCAGCGGTGTGCAGCACATAGCTCTTTTAGCAAAAAGCTGCGAATGTCTTAAACAAAAGGGAATCGGCATGTGTCGATATAGATTCTAGAGCTACTTCTTCTGGGACAAGACTTACCTGCGAGATGACAGTCTTGCCGCAACCGAAGGCTCCGGGGATGGCGGTGGTGCCGCCCTGGACGCAGGGGAAGAGCGAGTCGAGGACGCGCTGTCCGGTGAAGAGAGGATGGTTGGCCGGCAGCTTTTCGGTGCAGGGTCGGGGCTGTCGCACCGGCCACACCTGCAACATCGTGTGCTTGGTGATCTCGCCGTCGAACTCTGTCTCCAGGACCACGTCCTCCAGGTTGTAGTTGCCCGCGGGGGCGATGTAACGCACTGTGCCCTTGGCCCGCGGCGCCACAATCATGCGCTGCTTGACCAGCGTGTTCTCGTGCACCACGCCGTACAGATCGCCTCCGGTGATGTGGGATCCCACGCGCACATTCAGCGGATTGAACTCCCACATCTCGGAGCGGGAGAGGGCCGGGGTGTTGACGCCCTTGGGTATGTAGATGGAGTTGGTCATCACGCCGATGTCCTTGAGAGGTCGCTGGATGCCGTCGAAGATGCTGCCCATGATGCCGGGGCCGAGCTCCACGGAGAGGGGCTTGCCCGTGCGCAGGACGGGGTCGCCGACGGTGACGCCGGAGGTCTCCTCGTACACCTGGATGGTGGCCATGTCGCCCTCCAGGCGGATGATCTCGCCCACCAGCTCGTAGTAGCCGACGCGCACAAGTTCGTACATGGCCGATCCGGACATGGCCTCCGCAGTGACCACTGGAGATGGTTGCGAATTAGTTGAGAGATTGAGGATATAGATTGAGGATATGGTGCCTTACCGGGACCGGAAACCGCGTAGACACGGCCATATTCGGACTCGCGCTCCTCGTCTTTGAATTTCCTCAGGTTGGACATCCTCGCGGTTGCTTCTGCGTCTGCTGCTGCTTCTGCTCTGCTGCTTCTTCGGCTTCGTCTGCTTCTAAAACTCTCGCTTGCTGCAAGGATTTTTATTGTAAATCAGTTTAATGCTTAAGCTAATAACCATTCAAAGGCAAGCATTATATTATTGTATATAGAATTTGTATACATATATCGATTGTAAATATTTTTAGTCACTCCAAGATAAACAAACACAGAATACGTTTAATGTAACAATATAAATATTTATGGTTGGCATATGTTATCTATTCAATATTATAATATTATAAGCAGCAAATTTCACAAATTTGTTGTTTTTAAAGCATTACACTTAAAAAATTATCAAAAATTTTACTTCGCCCTTTACTAACGGTCTAAACATGGTCTTGCTTGCAGTGATACCTATGTATAAAAATGTAACAAACATTTGATAAATTATATATCTAAATACATTAAGAATTTGGATATTGAAAGCATTTAATGGTTACATATTGTAAAAGCAATGAAAGTGATTTGAAGTTAACCCTTTACCCTTATGGGCATTATAAATATTAGGTTTTTGATTTAGTAGATATTGTATATAATTTTAAAAATTTTTTGTAAATATTTTCAAATGTAAATAGTTTCCAAAATATACTTTTAAATATTTAAGCATTATAAGCCACTGACTAGCTTCATTTCTAAATATAAATATTTCCAATATTATAAGATATTTTGAATATATTTGAAAATTTTGAGGAGCATTAATAAATGAATTCTCAATTATTTGGAAATTTTAATCTAAAAATTTCCAATACAAATTTTTTTGAGTAGTAAAAAATACTCGAAATATATGTATTTAATAGCAATGAAGACCGCTTAATTTGAAAATTAACGTATTAAACAAACAACAAAAATCGCCTGACTTTTTAGCAAACAAAAACACATTTTCCACACACTCGGAAAATCCTAGAGGGCGCTGCGGTGCAGCAGCAGGCCCCTGTGAAAAGCCTCCCCCCGGGCGTCTGCCCCGCGCCCCCTCCCGCCCAGCACAGCATCGATTTTCCAATACAATTTTCACGCATGTGTCTGACAAGACTTGTAATTTTCGCTTTTCCCCCGAGTGTCAGCTCACTTTTCACACTTGTCGTGGCTCTCACCGATGCTGGCACTTGTTGCAGTTGCTTTTCGAACGCAATGGCAATGTTTTTCCTGCTGTAAAACGAAATATGCTCACATTTGTTTCAGCAGCCTCTTATGAAAATTCTCCTTCTTTTGATTTTCCTCTAGTATCGATCGGCTATCGGTTATCGCCATCGCCATCGCCAGGGTGGCCACCTACCCTGGCCCACTCGCGGTCGTTGAGCAACACTGGCCATCGACGGGCCATCGACGGACCACCGATAGCGGGTATCGGCGAGGTAATCGCTGCCGGGCCATACCTAAGGAAACGCGCTGAGAATCTGCAGGGCCAATGCACCTGCACCTGCTTGGGAAAAAGGCTTAAAACTCGGGGAGCAGAGGCGATCGCGAAGCGGCAGCCATGTCGATGTCCTCGGTGGTGCAGCAGTTCGTGAACGGGCTAAAGTCCCGCAATCGGCACGTGCAGCACAAGGCCCACCAGGACCTGATGTTCTACGTGAAAACGGAGCTGCGCGAGATGTCCCAGGAGGAGTTGACGCAGTTCTTCGACGAATTCGACCACCACATCTTCACGATGGTCAATGCGGCGGACATCAACGAGAAGAAGGGCGGTGCCCTGGCCATGAGTGAGTATTCCCGGCGTATTTCCGGCCTGCCTTGCGTTTTCCCTGGGAAAATCACACTGTTTTCCCGCCCATTCGCAGAGTGCCTGATCAATTGCGAGGGCAGTCTGACCGCCCGCAAGGGAATCGCCCCGTATCTGAACCGCCTGCGGGACCTGCTGCTGATCAACGACGTTTCCGTGATGGAGATCGCCGCCCGGTCGATGGTCAAGCTCGCCAACATGCCCACCTCCAAGGGCGCCGTCTCCTTTGACTTTGACCTCAAGAAGGCCTTCGAGGGGCTCGAGACGGGGCGGCAGGAGGTAAGATCCCTAGCTTTAGCTCGTTTTGCAGATGCTGCGAAAGTTTCAGCACAATCGGGAGTGAACTTTGCGAGTTATGGGCCGTTTAAGCTGGGCTTACACATTTATTTCCTGCGACAGGGTCGTAAGTGTGTTTACCTTTTGCTTTGGTCATTCTTATGGTTAATTTAACATCAGAATAGCAGAAAAACCCGCTGTTGCGTGTTCCAGTAAGCATTCCCTATAATGCTGTTAGATAACAGGGTTTTGAGTTTGTTTACCCAAGGTTTAAGCATTATTGAAAGCATGCTTTTGGCCCAATTATTACATATTCGGGAAGAAATATGATTTATTTACGTTTTGATTATGATTCATTCAATCTCAGAGGAATGTTATACATTTTGCCATCATTCCCAAAGCTCATTTAACCTTAAATTCATAAATTTTCAAGCTACGTGTGTTGTTTTTAATCCTTATCAATATTCTTATCAGATAATAGGCTTTTGTTTGTGTTTACTTTGAGTTAAACCTTACTTTAACTATTCTTATAGCTTATTTGATGATATGGGAAAGTTTATTTAATGGCAGAATCAATAACAAATAATTTATCCAGTTTTAGTTTAGTTTATCTTTGGTTAGGCAATTTTTTAACCATTTTAGCAAGCATCTAATAAGTAAATATTTAATTTTTAATCAATGATTTTAGGTATAGAAAATCCCTTATGGCAATATATATGTATTTAATTTTTAGGAAATGGTTTTAGGTGTTAGAAAAACCTAATATCCTCATATTTGATCTTTAGACAATGATTTTAGGGTTGGAATATGCATAATATCCTCATATTTAATCCTTAGACAATGATATTAGCTATAGCAAATCCCTTATCCACATATTTAAGCTCTAGGCAATGATTTTAGGTATCTAATATCTAACCAAACTCCAACCGATTGTCTAGAAATGCTCCTTTTGCGAAAATTTTAATACTTTTACTAACACTTAATCTCTTTATCCCCCCAGTACCGACGCCATGCGGCCGTGTTCATCCTGCGCGAGGTGGCCATCGCCCTGCCCACGTACTTCTACCAGCACATCATCACCTTCTTCGAGGTGATCTTCAATGCCATCTTCGACCCGAAGCCCGCGATTCGCGAGTCGGCGGGCGAGGCCCTGCGCGCCGCCCTGATAGTCACCGCCCAGCGGGAGAGCACGAAGCAGTCGAGCGAGCCGCAGTGGTACCGCATCTGCTACGACAAGGCCAACAGCAGTTTTTGCGCGGATTTGGCGGCCGGCAAGGATCAGAAGGGAGTCACCCGCGACGATCGCATCCACGGCGGCCTCATCGTCCTCAACGAGCTCTTCCGCTGCGCCAACGCGAGCTGGGAGAGGCGCTACACGGCGCTGAAAACCCTGTTCCCCCGGCCGGCGCACAGCAAGAGCCTGGAGACGGGCGTCTCCGTGGGAGTGGGCTCGCAGCTGAACACACTGGTGCCGCGATTGAAGGTGCCCTTCATCGACAGGCTGGGCGGCACACAGTCGGGCCTGGGCGAGGGCGGCGATCCGAGCAACGGGCTGGCCAAGTTCGCGAGCGTGAGTCTAACGATCAAATGATATTCCCCCGCACACGGTTGTACTTTTGTTTGTTTCGTTATTTGTTTTCGTACAGGCCGTCGAAAATTAGCTACTGCCGATGAGTTAATCGAACGGGTTAATTGATTGTTACGTTTGTAAACATCCCAAGGAGGTGGTGGAATGATATTTGCACGCGATTGTCAGAAAACTTGGCGTTACAATCCACCAGCTCCTTGGCTTCTTTGTTTAGTTATACCCCTTGTAACTCCCCTAATTATACCATGTACCCTAAGGTACAAAGGGTATATTAGCAGATATCTTAGCAAAGTGTCGATGTAGCCTTGTCCGTATGTCCGTTTTTCCGTTTGTATTGTATTAACACTTTGTTCTCCAAAATGGTAAGCGCTAGAGACGTAATTCTTTTTGTTTTAGGTTCGTTACTGGTTTACGCCTATCAAGTGTCTTTGCATTTGATATCTTCAAAGTTATAGCCTAAATTTGAACTACTGTTTTCCTTGTACCACCCATTAGCACAATGTTCTGGAGTCCGCCTACGCCCACGAGATCCTGCAGGAGCACTACACCACCATCTGCGACAATGTGCTCGAGCAGCGCTTCTCCAAGTCGCCCTACGTGCAACAAGCTCTCCTGCAGATCCTGCGCCGTCTGGCGGCCTTTGATCGCGAGGTTTTCGTGGAGAAATACCTGACCACCTGCGTGTCCCACCTGATGCAGATACTGCGCGGCAAGGAGAAGGATCGCACAGTGGCGTTCATCACCATCGGGTACATGGCCGTGGCCGTGGAAAGTGCAATTGAACCGCATTTGCCGGGCATCATGGCCAGCGTGAAGCTGGCCCTGCCGGCAAAGGATTTGGCCAGCAAACGGAAGGTTCCCGTCGATCCGGCGGTCTTCGCCTGCATCACACTCCTGGCCCATGCCGTCAAATCGGAGATAGCCGAGGATGTGCGCGACATTCTCGAGCAAATGTTCTACACCGGTCTGTCGCCAGCGCTCACGGTTTGCCTGCGGGAGCTCTCGGAGAATGTGCCGCAACTGAAGTCGGCCATCACGGACGGACTGATCGGCGTGCTCTCGCAGGTGCTGATGAACAAGCCGGCCACGATGCCGTACCCCTCCATGCCACCGATTGCCATCGATGCCTCGCTGATGCAGAATGTGGACACGGCCACCAAGGTGCTGGCCCTCAAGACGCTGGGTACCTTCAACTTTGAGGAGCAGAACATGCTGGACTTTGTGCAGCGGTAGGTTAAATAACTAAACCTCTAGTTACTAAACTAAAACATGTTTTGATCGCTCTTTAGGTGCGCCGACTACTTCATCGTGCACGAGCAGCAGGAGATCCGCCTGGAGGCCGTGCAGACCTGCACACGCCTCCTCAAACTGGCCGTGCAATCGTCGGAGAACATGGACAACTCGAAGACGTTGAGCGACACGGTGTCGCACGTTATCGAGCGCCTGCTGATGGTGGCCATCACGGACTTGGACTGCAATGTGCGCATACAGATCCTGCGCTCGGTGGACGAGACCTTCGACGCGAAACTGGCGCAACCCGAGTCGCTCAACTCGCTGTTCATCACGCTGCACGACGAGATCTTTGAGATCCGGGAGCTGGGAATGGTGACGATTGGCCGGCTGTCGTCGATGAACCCGGCCTACGTGATGCCCAAGCTGCGGACGACGATGATCGAACTGCTCACCGAACTCAAGTATTCGGGGATGAACAGGAACAAGGAGCAGAGTGCCAGGATGCTGGATCACTTGGTGATTAGCACGCCGCGCCTGATATCCTCCTACATGAACCCGATACTTAAGGCCCTGGTGCCCAAGCTGCATGAGCCGGAATCGAATCCCGGCGTTATCCTAAACGTCCTGCGCACCATCGGCGACCTCGCGGAGGTGAATGGCGGCTCCAACGAGATGGAGCTCTGGGCGGACGACCTGCTATCCATTCTGCTGGAGATGCTCGGCGACGCGGGCAGTCCGGACAAGCGAGGAGTGGCCCTGTGGACGCTGGGACAGCTGATCAGCGCCACCGGCAGGGTGGTGACGCCGTACCACAAGTACCCGGGCCTCATAGACATCCTGATCAACTTCCTGAAAACCGAGCAGCGACGCTCCATCCGGAGGGAGACCATCCGGGTGCTGGGCCTGCTGGGAGCCATGGATCCGTACAAACACAAGATGAACAAGGGCCTAATCGACAGCCAAAAGGACAACGTTTTGATCGCCTACTCCGAGGGCAAGGTGGACGAAAGCCAGGACATTTCCACGGCCGAGCTGTTGGTGAACATGGGCAATGTCCTCGACGAGTACTATCCCGCGGTGGCCATAGCCGCCCTCATGCGCATCCTTCGCGATCCGACGCTCAGCACGCGGCACACGACCGTGGTGCAGGCTGTGACCTACATCTTCCAGAGCCTGGGCATCAAGTGTGTGCCGTACCTGGCGCAGATACTGCCCAATCTGCTGGACAATGTGCGCACGGCGGACAACAATCTGCGCGACTTCCTCTTCCAACAGCTGGCCATCCTGGTGGCCCTGGTGAAGCTGCACATCATCAGCTACATGGGCGACATCTTCAAGCTGATCAAGGAGTTCTGGACGCTGAACACGGCCCTGCCCATGCAGAACACCCTGATCAACCTGATCGAGCAGATTGCGGTGGCCTTGGGCTGCGACTTCCGGGACTATCTGGCCGAGTTGATACCGCAAATCCTGCGATTTCTGCAGCACGACAACTCCAAGGACAGGATGGTCACCAGGAGGCTGCTGCAGGCACTGCAGAAATTCGGCAGCACTCTGGGCTACTACCTGCCGCTGATTGTGCCGCCGATTGTGAAGCTCTTCGACTCCCCCTTCGTGCCGCAGCAGGTGTCCCTGGTGGCCCTGGAGACGATCAACCACCTGGCCTGCCAGCTCGACTTTACCGACTTCTCTTCGCGCATCATTCATCCGCTGGTGCGGGTGCTGGAAACGGAAGAGCTGCGCGACCAGGCGATGATCACGCTCCGCTCCCTGGTCAAGCAGCTGGGCAAGAAGTACCTGGTGTTTGTGCCCATGGTGCAGCGCACCCTCAACAAGCACCGCATCGTGGATCCCGAATACGAGAAGCTCCTCAGCCGCATCCAGTCGAACAGCACGCTGGCGGATGCCTGTGGGGCAGGCGAGATTGGACTTCGTCCGGCCAAGGTGAAGGATCCGTTTGTCACCGACAGCAACAGCACCAACAAGATTACTCAGGTGAGCCAGGGGTTCCGGGAATTAGACTGCACTGATAGAGTTACAGTCGGGTCTGCTGTGGCACAAAGTTTCTTTGGAAGCCAACAGGCCAGACAGCTATGGGTAACAGCTATCCAGAAATAGCTGTCAGGTTTCAGAGCGCTTTCAGACGCTGACCAAGAAGGCAGTGCGAGTTCCTACTTGCAGGTTTTCTTACCCCCTTTCATTGTCACCCACAGGCAACCACCTACGAGCTGCGCACAGTGTGGCAGGTGACGCGACGCGTGTCCAAGGACGATTGGGTGGAGTGGCTGAAACGTCTGTCCATTGGCCTGCTCAAGGACTCGCCGTCGCACGCTCTGCGCGCCTGTCTCATGCTGGCCCAGGAGCACGAAACGCTGCTGCGCGACCTCTTCAACGCGGCCTTCATCTCCTGCTGGACGGAACTGCCGCCGGACCTCAAGACCGAGCTCACCCAGTCGCTCATCCAGGCGCTGCAGGTGACGGACATGCCGGAGATCACGCAAACGATCCTCAATCTGGCCGAATTCATGGAGCACTGCGACCGCGATCCCATACCCATTGAGACGAAGCTGCTGGGTACCCGTGCCATGGCCTGTCGGGCGTATGCCAAGGCGCTGCGCTACAAGGAGGAGGAGTTCCTGCTGCGCGAGGATCCGCAGGTGTTCGAGTCCCTCATCCTGATCAACAACAAGCTGCAGCAGCGCGAGGCGGCCGAGGGTCTGCTCACCACCTACAGGAATGCGGCCAACGAGCTGAATGTGCAGGGCAGGTGGTACGAGAAGCTGCACAACTGGGACCAGGCGATGGAGCACTACGAGCGCAACCTCAAGGCCGACTCCTCCGATCTGGCGGCGCGTCTGGGCCAGATGCGTTGCCTCGAGGCGCTCGGCGACTGGTCGGAGCTCAGCGACGTCACCAAGACCGAGTGGGAGAGCTTCACGACGGAGGCCAAGGCGAAGGCCAGCCCCCTGGCCGCTGTGGCCGCCTGGGGCCTGCAGGACTGGGAGGCGATGGGGGAGTACGTGCGCTGCATACCGGAGGACACCCAGGACGGCAGCTACTATCGCGCCGTGCTGGCCGTGCATCACGATGACTTCGAGACGGCCCAGCGGCTGATAGACGCGACGAGAGACCTGCTGGACACCGAACTTACCTCGATGGCGGGCGAATCGTACGAGCGAGCGTACGGCGCCATGGTCTGCGTGCAGATGCTGGCCGAGCTGGAGGAGGTGATACAGTACAAGCTGATCCCGGAGCGACGGGAGCCCCTCAAGGCCATGTGGTGGAAGCGTCTGCAGGGCGGACAGCGTCTGGTGGAGGACTGGCGGCGCATAATTCAGGTGCACTCGCTGGTGGTGAAGCCGCACGACGACATCCACACGTGGCTGAAGTACGCCAGCCTGTGCCGGAAGAGCGGCTCCCTGCACTTGTCCCACAAGACGCTGGTGATGCTGCTGGGCAGCGACCCGAAGCTGAACCCCCACCAGCCGCTGCCGTGCAATCAACCGCAAGTGACCTACGCCTACACCAAGTACATGGCGGAGAACAACCAGCTGCAGGAGGCCTACGACCAGCTGCGCCACTTCGTCAACACGTACAGCCAGGAGCTGAGCTGCCTGCCGCCGGAGGCCCTCAAGCAGGAGGACCAGCGCCTGATGGCGCGCTGCTACCTGCGCCTGGCCACGTGGCAGAACAAGCTGCAGGACAGCATCGGACCGCATGCCGTACACGGGGCGCTGGAGTGCTTCGAGAAGGCCACCAGCTACGATCCCAACTGGTACAAGGCCTGGCACCTGTGGGCCTACATGAACTTCAAGATTGTGCAGGCCGAGAAGACGGCCCTGGACAAGCAGCAGCAGCAACAGCAGCAGCAGAGCATGATCCCGCCCGGCCTGCTCCCGCCCATGGGCCTGGGCCTGGACAGCGATCTGCACATCATTCAGAACTATGCAGTGCCCGCCGTGCAGGGCTTCTTCCGATCGATCAGCCTGATCAAGGGCAACTCCCTGCAGGACACGCTGCGGCTGTTGACGCTCTGGTTCGACTACGGCAACCATCCGGAGGTGTACGATGCCCTGCTGTCGGGCATGAAGCTGATCGAGATCAACACCTGGCTGCAGGTGATCCCCCAACTGATTGCGCGCATCGACACGCACCGCCAGCTGGTCGGGCAGTTGATCCACCAGCTGCTGATGGACATTGGCAAGAATCATCCGCAGGCGCTGGTCTATCCGCTGACGGTGGCCTCCAAGTCGGCCTCGCTGGCGCGCCGGAGTGCGGCCTTCAAGATCCTCGACTCGATGCGCAAGCACTCGCCCACGCTCGTGGAGCAGGCGGTGATGTGCAGCGAAGAGCTCATCCGCGTGGCCATCCTTTGGCACGAGCAGTGGCACGAAGGTCTGGAGGAGGCGTCGCGCCTCTACTTTGGCGATCGGAATGTGAAGGGCATGTTCGAGATCCTGGAACCGCTGCATGCGATGCTGGAACGGGGACCGCAGACCCTCAAGGAGACCTCCTTCTCGCAGGCCTACGGTCGGGAACTGACCGAGGCGTACGAGTGGTCGCAGCGCTATAAGAGCTCCGCCGTGGTAATGGACCTCGACCGGGCCTGGGACATCTACTACCATGTCTTCCAGAAGATCTCGCGCCAGCTGCCGCAGCTGACGTCCCTGGAGCTGCCCTACGTATCGCCCAAGCTGATGACCTGCAAGGACCTCGAGCTGGCCGTGCCGGGATCCTACAATCCCGGCCAGGAGCTCATTCGCATCAGTCACATCAAGACAAACCTCCAGGTGGGTGGCGCCACCTAGCTTGATGGCATTTTGCTTACCCTTTTTGATTTGTTTTCCAGGTGATCACATCGAAACAGCGGCCGCGTAAGCTGTGCATTCGCGGCTCCAACGGCAAGGACTACATGTACCTGCTGAAGGGCCACGAGGATCTGCGGCAGGACGAGCGCGTCATGCAGCTGTTCTCGCTGGTGAACACCCTCCTACTGGACGACCCGGACACGTTCCGGCGCAACCTGACCATCCAGCGGTACGCCGTCATCCCGCTGAGCACCAATTCCGGTCTGATCGGTTGGGTTCCGCATTGCGATACCCTGCACACGCTGATCCGGGACTATCGGGACAAGAAGAAGGTGCCGCTGAACCAAGAGCACCGCACGATGCTCAACTTTGCGCCCGACTACGACCACCTGACGCTCATGCAGAAGGTTGAGGTGTTCGAGTACGCTTTGGGGCAGACGCAGGGCGATGACCTCGCCAAGTTGCTGTGGCTCAAGTCGCCCTCCTCGGAGCTGTGGTTCGAGCGGCGCAACAACTACACCCGCTCCCTGGCCGTCATGTCGATGGTGGGCTACATCCTCGGCTTGGGCGATCGCCATCCCTCGAACCTCATGCTGGACCGCATGAGCGGCAAGATTCTGCACATCGATTTCGGCGACTGCTTCGAGGTGGCCATGACGCGGGAGAAGTTCCCCGAGAAGATACCCTTCCGGCTGACCAGGATGCTGATCAAGGCGATGGAGGTGACGGGGATCGAGGGCACCTACCGGCGCACCTGCGAGAGCGTGATGCTGGTGCTGCGCCGCAACAAGGACTCCCTGATGGCCGTCCTGGAGGCGTTCGTCTACGATCCGCTGCTCAACTGGCGTCTCCTCGACGTCGACAAGAAGGGCAACGATGTGGCCGGCGGGAATGGGGTGGCGGGCGCCGGCGGCGGCGGCAGGGGAGGCTCCGGGATGCCGGACTCGCTGAGCGATTCGGTGGAGGAGTCGCTGCCGATGGCCAAGTCGAAGCCGTACGAGGCGCAGCTGCATCTGCAGCAGGCGGACGAGACGAACAGCAAGGCCAGCCAGGTGATCAAGCGGGTGAAGTGCAAGCTCACCGGCACCGACTTCCAGACCCAGAAGAGCGTCAACGAGCAGCAGCAGGTGGAGCTGCTCATCCAGCAGGCGACCAACAACGAGAACCTCTGCCAGTGCTACATCGGTTGGTGTCCCTTCTGGTAGGCGGCGACCTCTGAACTCTGAACTCCGACCTCCGTGAACCGACTGAGCGAGATTACAAAGCTACACACAAAACTACTACTATGACTACACTACACTATTGTAACATTTAACTGAATCAATGTGCGAACCTCTGGACTACAAGAGGAGGAGGATTCGGAAGCGAAGGTTAGTAGCTTCTTAGTATAAAATATTTGTATAATTTATGTTAGACATACGCTTTAATACACTTTATTTGTGAATCCAGTTGTAAATCCAAAAATAAATTCCAATTTCGTAAAATCCATCCAGAATTTGCATTACATTTTGAAATTCAATTGAAAATTTAATATGATTTTGTAACTTGTGTTTATGTTTTATGTTTGTTTTGTGAAACTGTATTCTGTATTGTAACTGCAAAAGTTCGAAAGAAATTTATGTTTTTAGGCATTTGCACGCACTGCAGAGGGCAGAACCCGTGAAAGTTACTCGAATATCAACTGATTTCGGATCGATTACTGTTTTAACGGATTGAAAATTGCACTGGCAGGGCCCGAAATGCGGGTCCTGCGAGGCGCGCACACTAATCCTGCACAAAGGATAATTACAAGTATATATATATATATAGGTAGAAGATAGTAGACACTAAAACTGCATATTAAACTAGTCCTAGGCGTACGTGTAGCCGGAAGAGGAGCGAGGGCGCGGCAGAGCGGCAGATCGGCAGATTGGGGCTTTTAGCTGTTGTTGCGCTTGCCGCTCTGCTCCCTGCGCCAGGCATCGATGCGCTGCTTCAGCTCGATGTTCGGCACCAGCATGTCCTCGGTGAGCGGCTGTCGGTTGAACGGATCCGTGCAGCTGTTGAGCAGGTGCCGCGTTATGATGGCCCTGTCCATGACCGTGCCGGAGGGCAGCACCACGGGATCGGACATGAGGGTGTCCATCAGCGGGTCCTTGAACTCGTCCGGCGCATCGGCGCACTCGTCCTCAGTCTGTTGGTTGGTAACTGCAGCGGACAATTGAATTAACGGGTGGCCCTTCAAATAAATTGGTTACAATGGCTTACCATAGATTTCGTGGGCCCGCTGGGTGAGCGCCTTGAAGCGCTCCACCTCGACCGCCGAGCGCAGGGCCAGACGGTTGATCCTCGAGGCGGCCTCGTTGCAGATCTGCAGGTCGAAGGAGCGCTCGTCGGCGGCCAGGGCCTGAGCGAATCTATCACAGTCCAGGTGGAGATATATGTCGAAGATCTGGGCCAGCAGCGTGCGTGGCTCCCAGCCGTACTTGGCCGGGTTCTTCACCTTCAGATCATTGCACTTGGGGCCGGCCAACTGCTTGAGGTTGAAGTTCAGCATCGAGCTGAGCCTGTCCACCAGCTCGGCGCGCATGAACGGCTCCTTGATGTCGCTCTAAAAGGGGGAGACACTCCAAAATGTAAGCTAACGCAACTTGTAAGCGTATGGAAGGATAATAAGGACCACCCACCGTAAGGTAGTGAAACAGATCCACCGTCTCGCGGGCCAGGGTCAGGTAGGAGCGGCACTGGCGCTCATCCGTCGCCAGCTGGGTGAGCCGGCTCTGCTGCTGCTCGGCGGTCATCTTGCTTAGGTTGGCCTTGTCCGAGAGCAGCTGCTGCGTCTGGTGGATGCGCTTCAGGTTCTCCAGGCACTCGTCCAGCAGGAAGGTCGTGTCGTTCATCAGCATGTTGACGAACTTCACAAACTGATTGCCCACCCGCGACTCACAGATTACGGCTTGCCGGTGAATGGGGTTCTCCCACATCGACTTGAACAGATGGCTAATATGGTATCTGTCGCAGGAAAACACTGATAAGCAAACTATAGAAAATATCGACCTATTAGCAGGGCTTACCTTATGGTAAACTTATCATAAAACTCAGTGCTTTGGCCGGTTGTCTCCACGTCCACATAGAACCGCATCAGGGCACTGACCAGGGCGTTCTGGGCCAGCTCGTGGTTCCACATCTAATCGGTCAAAAAAATAGGCAATTATCAGGGCAATGCAGAGGTTAGGAGATAGGGAGAACCCACCGCAGTGTTCACCGAATTAGCTGGCTTCAGCGAGAAGACAAACATCACCTCCACCAGCTTGGCAGTCACGTAGGGATTCTTGATGAGATGCGAGGCGCAGACGCAGGTCAGCAGCCAGGTGATGATCGAGTGGTCGATGCTCTGGCGGATGTCCACGTTGGCGTGCTGAATGGCGAACAGTATGAACTCGGCAATGTCGTCAATGTACCACTCGGGCAGTGCGGAAAATGCGTCCGACGGCTTCAGCTGCTGCACCGGCACCTTTGAGATGAAGGGCCCCTCGATGGAGCGGCCCTCGAACTGGTAGAGCATGTACTCGCACACCGAGGAGTAGAATTCCGTGCATCGGTGCAGCAGAGCGGGATCGAGGAGCGTGATCTCGCTGCACGTTTTGGAGCTGCAATGGAAAAAAAATTAAAATGGAGGTCAAGACTCTGGCAAAGTGCGGGAAAACTTTTATTGGCTCTACTGCGAAAAACAAAGGGCGGGAACAAGTTTAAGTGCCTCGATCTTGAGTATTAATCTTGATGAAACTTGCCACATCGATAGACAAGACGATTTTCTGTCAGTGAGTGACGTTTCCAAACTTTGGGTAAACGAGGGGATTATATTTTCAGTATTCTGGTTTACATAACAAGTTTGTAAATCAAATTAAACTAGCAAAGCGCGGGAAAAATTTTTATGGGCTCTAAAACCTTGAATTGCCTCTATCTTCAGTTTTCAATGTTCCATCTTTATGAAACTTGCCACATAGATGCCTATTACAATGTTCTACGAGTTTGGAAAGTTTGCAAATTCTAGGTGCAACAGGGGGTTATTATTTTAGTCTTCTGGGACTGAAGAATTAGGTTATATGTAGCCTAATTCAAACTGAATCAGGTCGCAAAGTCTCACCCATATTTGAGGAAATCGGAGAAGTCTTTGGTCAACAAAAGTCAGGGTTCCAACTCCTATTCCCGCGAATAAACATACCGAGATATCGGAGAGGTCTCCTTCTGCCTAGTCCCTACATTCCCACGAACCTCCAGTTTATTGGCTTTCTCTGAGCCTCTGAACAATAAACAAACAGTGAAATGACTATGGTGTGGTTCCCCTTTGTTTACAAGCGGAATGTGTCAACTCATCATTAGTGGACAATATTTACGTATCAGTTTCTCGTATATAACACTCACCGTGTGAGCTTCTTGAGCTGCCTCTCCCAGCGCTCCTTGAACTGATTGTTGCGGCTGGCGTAGCGCGAGTTGACCCAGTGCGGCTTGGTGCGGTCCAGCTCGTCGATGAGCTTCTGCAGCTCCTTGATGGCGCGCACCTTCTGCCGGTAGCGCTGGATGGCGGGCATGTAGCCGAGATGGTGGGCCTGCAGGGTGAGGAACCAGCACTGCGTGGGGAAGTTCACATTCTCCAACCGCGCCGGCTGGGGGTAGTCGCGGGCCAGGAAGTTGCGGAACTCCTCGTCGCTGTAGCGAATCTTGGTGTCCTGCTCGATGTTCACCAGCGAGTTGGAGTAGTAGTGGAAGTTGGGGTCGATGCGGTCCAGCTTAACCTTCACCGACAGCTGCTGCAGCACGCACATCAGGTTGATCACAAACCCATCCCGCGCCAGCAGCTTCTCGTCGCTGGCGAACTGAACGCGACGCTCGTTGTAGCGCAGCAGATGCGAGATGTAGGCCAGTGTCTTGGTCCGGCTGCTGGTATTCACGCACAGCGAGTGGAAGATCACGTGCATCTGGGTGCGCATGGTGTGCATTTCCTAAACGAAAAGACGGGACAGCGTGAAACCCAAGCACGAAGACTCTCTGGAGGATTACCTACCCAACGCAGACGCGAGCAGGCCGCCTCCTCGACCTTGTTCTTGGAGGTGAACTCGCCGAACTTGACGTTCTCCTCGGCAAACAGCGAGACGGAGAGGAAGGGCCCCAGGAAGCTGCACTTGACTATCTCCCGGCCCGCGATCTTGGTGCACATGCGCGGCAGAAAGTTCGCCTGCCGCGCTATCAGGTCGGCAATGGGACGCACGCCGCCCACCTTGATCACCACCAGCTTGGCCAGCACATCGATCTGGGCCACATTGATCTTGGAGGTGCAAATGTTGCGCTGCATCCCGGCGAAGAGACCGCGCACCAGCTGCCCGAAAATCGCCTCGAAGGCCTCGCACTGCAGGTGCGAATGGGCCACCAGATCGATGATGAACGGATCGCTCACCTTGTCCATGTACATCAGCTCCAGCAGGGCCGACTGGTCCATGTGGGCGTTGAGATTCTGGTGTATGCGATCGGTCAGCACCAGGACGGTCATGCGCATCACGTGCTCGAAGGCCAGCTGCAGGGCGGGCTGCGTGTCGGCCGTTTTCTGGCAGCACTCCGTCTGATAGTTCTCGTAGCAGCGCATCAGATAGTGCAGCGCCTTGTGCTTCGTGGTGGTCACGATATTGAACAGCGAGGGCATCACACACCCGCTGGCCAACTCCCGATTGGCGGCACCCGCTCCGCCCACAGCGCCCACGGCGCCCACGGCTCCCTCCTCGGCGGGCACAGGTCCGGCGACGGCCATGGCATTGGTGAGGATCTCCTGCACCTCCGTGTCGTCCGACTTGATCTTCTTGGCCGACGAGATGTCCTTGTCCTCGCCGCCCTCGCTCTCGTTCAGCTCGTCGTTGAGTATCTTGAGGGTCGCCTCCATCAGCACGCTGGACACGATGAACTCGAAGTCGAAGCGCCGCTGGGGCAGCTGCTCCAGGATGCTGGCGCTTTGAGCGCAAATGATGGAGCCGCTGCCGAACTCGTTCCACGTGGCATTCAGCAGCCGCGACAGCAGCTGTTCGTTCAGTTCGTCGGCGCTTTTCGGGGGGCTGCTGGGCGGCGGCGCTGTCTCCATGGTTTCCTTGGGTTCGGGGCTGCTTTTTTCGGTTATCTCGCTGCCGGGCAGATCCTTTTTGGGCCCCGGAGCGGCGGTCATTTCCACGTCCTGCAGGGGCGTGGAGGCCACCGATTTCATCTCCACATCCACGTCGGATTTGAGGGTCAAGTCCGTCAACCAATTGGCACTGGGGGCGGGCGTGGTGGGGAGGGGCAGGCCTAGGCTCATGTCCTTGCCGCTGGGCACCAGACGCGGCTCCGAGGGCTGTTTGTCAAGGCTGCTCAGAGTGTTGAGGCTGCTGCGGGCGGCCAAGGTGCGCAGGCGACGGGCGCGCATCTAGGGGGGGAAACGAAGTATAGGAATTAGTTGGGTTTTGGAGTCCCTAGGGAAGGGGGGATACCCACCTCTTCGGCTGTCAGTTCGGGCACCACCAGGGGCGCCTCCGGGGGCTGTTCTTCCAAGCTCTTGCTGGCCTCTGTTTGCTCCTCCAGCTCTCCCGGCTCCTGCTGCACCTCCAGCTCGCCTGCCTGCTCTTGCTCCCTCTCCTGCTCGCTCTCCCTCTCCTGTTCCCTCTCCTGTTCCTGCTCCTGCTCCTGCTCCTGCTCCTCATCCTCCCCCTCGTCCATGGGCTTTTGTGGGGGCTCTTCTTCCGGCATTCTTGCTCCTTTATCCGCCCCGACTGCGCAGTTTACCTCGCTCGCTGGCTCGCTGGCTCGCTGGGGGTTTTGTGTGTGTGGTGGCCCGTTTGTTGCGTAGTTTCTGCGCCGCTGCTGCCGCTGCAAGCATTTCAAAGATCTGGGTTAATGAACCAAACAAAAATAAAGGCCTCTGCCTCTCTGTCGGCGAGTAAACAACAAAAGTCCAGCGGTCAACGTCAAGTTCAAGAGGAAAGCAACAACGAAGACGGACGCAGAGTGCGATGCCGATGCCGATGCCGATGCCTGGGGAGTCGGGTGACGAAAGCCCTTGGCACGGGGCGAGTGCAGCGGCGGGTGAAGTGACAAATGCAAAAAAACTATAAATAGCCGCTAAAAAGCCAAGGGTGCGTGCGCCTTTGGAGGCAGCAGGTGCAGTTAACCATCTTTGCTTTGCTTATATAAGCCTATCTACGCATTTTCTCCCCAAAAACAGAGATCACAACGAAAATAGGCAGGAAAATTCCATGCAAAACTCACTACTCACCTTTGCCTGTTGTCGCCACCTTGTTGCCCTTCGGAATTTGTGCTGAAAATCGTGTATACTGATCGCTCCTGGCTGGTACTGGGATCAACTTGGGGGAAGAGGCTGCCCTCACGTTGTGCGGAATTCGTGGAAAAACAACGCAAAAGAAAACTGCTGACTGATGACCAGGCAGGAAAGAAAGAAAAAAAAAACACAACGAAATTTCTCTTTTGTTCGCCGAGTTTTGCGAAAGGGGGTGCAGGTTTTTGGCACCTGCTTTCGCTGCCGCTACCCGAACGCCGCTTGCTGGGCGTCGCTTAAATGTCACGGGCGGGCGATTGACTGGCCGGGCAGCGAGGTTTCAACACTCTCCTGTCCTGCGTTTTACTTTAATGTCAATGTTTTCTCGGACTCCGCGTCCGTCGATCTCAGCTTGCTTTCTGCCTGGCCGAGCGCCTGGTCCCACTGTCGTCAGCGACGGCGGTCACTCTTAGCGATGGCACTGCCCCGATAGCAGCTTAACCTTTAGTAGGGCGGGCGGAGACGGTGCGAAATTTGCCAACTAATTGCAGTGTATTCGGGAGGGAATTACACTGGTACATAAAAAGTTTCTTACAAGCAATATATTTGAATTATTGAAAACGGTTTTTAGCCAACAAAGAAGACTCATAAATTGGATTTGTTTCTTGTCGTTATTTTTGAATACAACAATTAATTCTAATTTGACAAAAACATTTGTTAAATGAATATTTTTATACGTTTAGGAAGAATTTGAATAAAATAACATCAGCTTACAGCTTTTAAATCTATAAAATTTTTGATAGCCAGAAAAATGCAAAGATTGCCTTTGACCTGGAACTGCATTTTTTGGCGTTACTTCTCACACAAATGAAATAAAATTATAAATGGCGCTAAATTGACTTTTTATACATTCTGGAATAATTTATACAATAAAAAACAAATTTACCCCGAATTTACAATTTACTTTTAAAACTTTCGATTGCCAGAAAAATGCTTAAATTGTCTTTGACCAGGAACTGCATTTTTCTTCGTTACTTCTGACACAAAATAAATAAAATTAAATATTGTGCACAAATTCAGTTTTTATACATGCTGGAACAATTTATATTATAAAAAACGAATTTAGCTCTCCTATTTTAATTATTCAAACTTCCGATTGTCGGAAAAATGCAAAAATTGTCTTCAACCAGGATTTGCTTTTTTTGTCGATTCCTTTGAACAAAAAATTAAATATTTAAACTATCGTGCTAAATCAATTTTTTATGCATTTAGGGATAATATAATAATTCGAAGACTGATTTGTAACTAAATTTAATTAACAATCTTCTGCCACCGAGAAAAATGCAAAAATTGTGTTAGGCCAAGAATTGCATTTTCTGACGTTACCTTTGTACACAAAATAAATAAATTAAAATGAGACAATTTGGCTATTTATTCATTCTGGAATAAATAAAATAATAGAAAACGATTTTACAACTCTCAATTTATTTTTTCAGACTTCCGATTGCCAGAAAATTTCAAAATTTGTTCTTGCAAAATTGTCCTGAATTTTTGGTCACTACTTTTGTCAATAAATAAATATTGTATTTTGATTAAAATAAAAGTAATTATTAACAAAACCCAAGGGCATTCTGTACAAAACTGTTGAAAGTAAAATTATAAGGTAAGTTCTCGAGCATTTCCTCCTCAAACGAAATAAAGGTTGCGCAAAATGAATACTTTATTGGCGTTTAATTAAATAAATGATACATACAAAATCACATGGAATATCAAAAGTAAAGGGTACAGCTTCAGTTCTAAGTCAAATGAATGGGGTAATTAATACAACGCAAAATGTAGAGGACAAACTAAATAATCATGTAGTAGTTACTTCGCTTTTCCAAGAGGCGAACTGTTACGGTTCGGCGCCCTCAATTAAAACCATTGTGCGGCTCTTTTTGTTCAACAAAAGACAATTATTTACTTCATTTTACAAAAATGTTACAATTAAGTGGAACCTAAATAAGAACCTAAGACCTAAGCAAGCCGCTACTAGAAATCCGTGTACCGCTGTCGCATACTCTGCCGCTTGGCAACGTGATGCATCTGCAACAAAAAATACTCGGAAATTAGCAAAATATTTGTATTTTGTATACATTTTCGGACGAAGTATTCGGGGAATACCCACCAAACGTTGCTGGCGCCGCTCGCGATTTTTCTCGTAGGCCTTGAGCAGCGCGGGACACATTTGACGGGTAAAGTCCTCCGGTTCCCAGAACAGGCCGCCTCCCTTCTCCAGGCGCAACAGATATTGCACCTGCAACAAAAGTTAAATAATTAATAAATCGAATTGTTTACAAACAAACTGCGCGAGGGGCCTTGCCTTGCCCGCCTTGGTCTCCTTGCCCAGAATGCGCTCGATGCCGTTCTCCGGCTGGAGGCGCTTGTAGAAGTCCTCATCGTTGGCCTCCAACCTGCTGGGCAGCGGCCCATCCTCGTCCTCGCCCTCCTGGCCCTGTTGCTGGTCGTGGTCCTGCTCCTGGTCCTGGCCCTCGTCCCCATCATCCAGATCCTCATCCTCCCTCTCTCCGTTCTGTTCCACCCGATTGACAAACGTCAGCGGATGCTGCTTGAGGTAATCCGTCGCCTCGGCGAGCGTCTTGGCCAGATCGAACTCCTCCTCCGGCTCCTCCTCCTCCTCCGCCCCCTGTATCGCCCCCTCGGTTGCATCCTCGTCCTCGCCATCGCACTCCTCCGCCGCCTCCTTGCCTCCTTGCCCGGCCCTGTGCTCCAGCTCGCCGTCCAGCTCCATGCCGCTGGGCGAGCCCGGGCGCCTGGCCTGCGCCGAGCGGCGCTTCTTCTTCGCCCAGTTGCTGCCGTCGTTCTCCTTGGCATCGGGATGGAAGCGCACCTTCTTCACCCGCGACCCCGCCGACGCAGTGTCGCAGTCCGTGGGCGAGGGCGAGTGGTTGGGGCCGCTGGCCGAGCTGGCGGAGCTCTCCAGCGTCGTCTCCTTGAGGTTCTGTGAGATTAGCTTGACTTTCGTCTCGAAGGCAGTGCAGGGGGGCGAGGGCGAGGCGGATGCAGTGGCGCAGGCAGAGGCGGAGGCGGAGGGGGAGGGGGAGGCTGAGCCCGCAGAGCTAGCAGAACTCGCAGAGCTGTCCCCAGCCCCGGCTTCAGTCTTTTGATCCGCTTTGCTGGCTGCTCCCTGCTGCCCCGTTTGCTGCGACGATGCAGCTTCCGTCGAGGAGTCCCTGCTGCAGGCGTCCAGCTCCTCGGGGGAGGGGGAGCAGTTGGAGGAGCCGGAGCTGGGCGAGGAGTTGGAGGGGCCCTCCACCATCACGCACTTCATTTGCATGGACTTGTCCAGGGAATCGCTGCCAGCGGAGTCATCGTTCGACTTGGCGGCGTCCATGTGGCGGCCGGTGTGGGGATGGGGCGCTGCACTGCGCTGGTCGAGGGTCCAACGGCACGGTGCCCGATTGTCGCTTCGTTTGACTGCTACAGTCCTAATTTGGGAAAATGCATCGCAATTCAATTCTCTTTCACCCAAAACTTTCTGCTAAATGGGCGAGTTGTGCAGCACTGGTCGCTCGGTTGCAAGAACCGCGAATTGTGCAACACAGCCACCCGCTAAAAATAAAATACCGGAAAAAGACTGTCTGCTGCAGGCGGATGGATAAATATAAAATTCATTCAACCAATTTTATAATGCACACACTTTGCACAGCCTCAGACTTGTAAAACAAGGAATCCAGTTTTCATTGCAGGTGCAATAAAAAATAATTACAAGATGGTAAAATATGCATACCTGAGGTTCAAGTTCCGACTATTAGACGACATAGTAACAGGAATGATAGAAGCAATAACAATAAGAAAGTTGACGTTTCCAACGAATTCACTATTTCTAGCGCATACGATATATTTTTTCATATAAAAAAAATCGTATTATGCGATATTTTATTGTTTTGAGGCATACAACTTACATTACTTTCCCTTTTTTTTAAATATGAAAGAAAATGGTTTCTAAAAAATTTACTTGCTTGTAAAATATATTATTTCATACAAATTAAGAATTAAAATGAAAAAGTGTTACCTGGTAAAATAAAACTTTCAATTTTAATGAAAACATTTTAAGCTTAATTCTCCATTCAAACCAACAATGATGTTTCTAAGGCATTTAATCTTTCTAGCTTATTTATCACATAAACTAAGAAATTCAAAATTAATGGTTCCTTGTAATTTAATAATCCAAAAAAAAATGGATAATAAAATGATTTTAAAAATTCTTGCCTCTCATTTAATGATTGACAGTTTAAATACCAAAGAAGCAAAAATGTTGAAAAATACCAACTTGATGTTCTGGTATTTTAGGCGCCTTATTTAAAATCGAAAACAGTCGCTCACAAAACAAAATGGAATGTTGTCATGTATAAACGATAAGCTAGAAAAAAATGTAACAATTTAACCACTAAGGTAGGTAAACATTCGAGACGGTCAAGTGTAAATGCAACTTGTGTATTTTTTATTTGATTTCTTTATTAACAATTGTTTGTACATTTTCTCTGTTGTAATTTAATGCCGTAAATCTGTGTGGTTTGTGTGTAGTGTTCCGTGTGTGTGTGGTGTTTTGTGTGTTGTGTGCGCGTAGTAAACAAAACTAAGTTATTTACACTAGATTTATGTTTAAATGTAATTAAATGTTAAGGACTATTTCAATATATAATATATTGTGTTGCTGCTGTGTATAGATATATATTGGTATCGGTATAAGATGTATATATGCATATCAAAGGCGGTTCGCAGTTAAGTTACATATATCCAAGTAAGTTGCTGCATACAGTATACATTTGACGCTTGGTTACGTTATCTTCTCGTTTTGATTTGCTTGGTTTAAATGTTTCCTTTTGCTTTGTTAAACTATTTAATTATGGCCCCGCTATTCCACATGTGTTCTTTTCGTTTGCTTACAGTTTATGATAACAATTGTTTGTAGTGTTTTTCGCTTACACTGTGCTACAAAATAAACGTTCTCTTGCTTCTTGGAAAAACAATTGTGGTAAAAATAACATTTAAACGCAATAAGAACAAAATCTATTGCAAGGTCTATCAACTAAATCACTAAACTACTAAACCGTGTGCTGCACTTGTACAAAATAAGATTGCAAATATTGCAAAAATTTCCCTATTCTCTGTTGATTTGCGTTTTTGAATTGCATTTTGAATTGTGTCGATTTCCGCAGCAGCTGTGTGTAAATATATATATTTTTGTTTAGATTTATATAGTATGTATATAGTACCATATTCATTGTATGATATACGCGTTTCTTTTTTTTGTTTTTCATTTACAATTATCAATAATCACAGTTCCCATTCAGAAGAAAATTAAACAAATTAATCGTAGCAAGACTTAATTTTGAATTTTCTTAGTTTTTTTTTACAATCGTCTGCTACCTCTACAGAAGGTTGATTTCTTTGAAACGCTTTTGGATCTTGCTCCTCTTCGGTTGCACATTTAATATACATATAGTTTTTAATTCATACGCTCCGATAGCTTACAATACAACTAGTTTAAATTACAATTTGCACCGCGTTCTAGCAAAACATAAGGGGTGTGTGTTCCCATAGAAAGTATTCGAATTTTCCGATTGTATGATAAATTATAGAGAAACCTAAGCCTAACTTAACGGGCTTGACCCGGACATTTAAGTGCAGGAACATTGTCCAACTAGGTGTGTGTTTTGTGTGTGGTGTGTTAGTGACAAATTAACATAAATAAGAATAAAACCCCAAAAAAGGTGCCTAAAACGACGAATGCCAAACTCCACTAACTCGACCCAAAAAAAACGTAAAAGCAACAAGTAATGATTAACAAAACCAAAGACACATTAAAATGATAAACTTAACTGCGTTAGCGATAAAAATTAGAGCTACTAAAAGACTCGGCCGTGGGGGGCCTACTTTCTGGAAATGACTTTGCCCGTCTTGGCATTGACCAGTATCATTTTCTCCGGCGTAGTTGGTCGCTCCTGGGTGTCCTCCGCCTGTGTAACCGAGGTTCCACGCAGTATCCTCCGCCGCAGCCGGTCACTGATGTTCTCGCCCTTCGGCGGCGACTCCTGATCCTGATCCCGCTCCTGGCCCTGCTCCTGCGAGGGCTTCACACTCAGGCCGCCGTCGTTCTTGTAGAGAATCAGTTTGGTGCAGGGCTTCTTGGCCGGCGGCTCGTCCGTTTCGGCGCCCTCCACATCGGCAGGATTGCTGCCCGATCGCTGCTCCTGCTGCTGCACATTGGCGTTCATCACATTGTCCTGGTTGTTGTTGTGCTCCGCCTGCTGCTTGCCCGCTTCAGCGCTCTCCTCCGGCTCCTGCTCCACACTGATCTCCAGCTGATCGTAGCAGGTGAAGAACTCCACGGACTTGAGCTTCTCGCTGGCATTGAAGTGCACGGCCGTGTGCTCCTCCAGCTCCGCCTCCTCCTTGGCATTGTAGTCGCAGTGCTCGCACTGACGGTACTCCGCTGGCGGGGCATTCACGCAGGCGTGCTTCTGCAGATGCTGCTGCAGCTCCTCGTGCTGCTGCGTCTCGAAGGGACAGTGCAGGCAGCGCTCGGGAGCCGGTGCCGACTGTGGCATGTCTATGGACCCGGCATCACTGCTGGCATCGGCCGCCAGGTCGCTGGTGGCCACCGAGGCGCTGGTCGAGGGCGTGGAGCTGCTGCGTCGCTCTTCCTCCTCCTCCTCGGCGTTGGTCGCCTCCTCGGCGGCCTTGTTGTTGGGCGAGGCCGCTGCCACCTGGCCAGTTGATCCGCCGCCGACGCCGCCGCCCGATTCGAGCTGCTTCTTGAGCAGCGAGTTCTGGTTATCAAAGCTGCCGGTGGAGGAGCTGACGCCGCCGCCGGGAATGGTTTGCTGCAGCAGCTGCAGGCTCAGCTCGTTGTCCACCACCCAAATGGTCTCCGGTCCGGTCAACTGCAAGAGCTTGGGGGCCGGGAACTCGACGTCCTCCTTGCAGTTCTTGTACAGCTGCTGGCACTTCTCCTGGTAGTGCGACATGTGCACGGCCCGATGCAGTTGCAGTAGCGTCTCCTCCGCCGTGCGGTACTCGCAGTAGGCGCAGACATAGCCCTGATCCTCCGCGGCATCCTGATCGCCGTGGGCCAGCAGATGCTGCTCCAGCTCCTGCTTGGCATTGCGCTCGTCGTTGTGCTTCTGGGCAAAGCGTGCGGGACACCGCGGGCAATAGCTGATCAGCTTGTACTGGTACTCCGGCGGCAGCTGCTGCGGATTGAGCTCCGCATCGGAGGCGGCGTCCAGCTGCAGCTGCGACAGATCGATGGAGAGCGGCGTGGAGGCGGGCAGCTGTTGCACCTGCTTGGCGGCGGCGGCCAACTGCAAGGCCACACTGAAATCCAGGCCCAGCGAGGAGCTTCCCGAGGCAGCAGCAGCTCCACCTGCGGACATTTGCTGCTGCTGCTGCTGATGATGCACCGTGCGCATGTGACTGCTGAGGTGCTGCTTCTTGGCGCAGACAAACGTGCACAACCGGCACTCGTACTGCGTGGGCTTGTGCAGCGAAACGTGGTAGTTCATCTGCGATTTGCTCTCCGAGATGTACGGACAGACGGGGCACTTCTGCTGCTTGCTCTTGGTGTTGCTGTTGCTGGTGTTGTGGTGATCGGAGGGCAGGCGGGTGATCTCGATCTGGTCGTTGTGCTGCAGCTGCAGCAGCTCCTCGGCATTGCTGTTGGCCACGATCGCCTTGCAGGCGGCTGCCCAACAGGCGGCGGCCGCCTGGAGGTCCTGCGGTGTGTTGGCGGCATTCACCACGGCAGCGGCGCTGGCCGAGAGCGGCGAGTGGAGGAGCTGCTCGAACTGCTTGCTGCTGATCAGCAATTGGGCACTGGCGTTGGCGTTGGCGTTACTGGCCGAGCTGCTGGCGGCGGCGGCGACGGCCAGCGGCTTGAGGAGGGAATTGTTGGGGATGTGGGTCTGGGACTCGTTGCTGGCACCGGCACCCAAAGGACGATAGATGGGCGGTGCGTTCGTTGAGGCGCTGACACCGCGCTCAAGGGTCTCGATCCGAATATCCCCGGAATGCTTTAAGCGACAGTGCCGCTGTGGGGCGAAAGAACAACAATAAATTAGTACAGCCTCGAAATGATTGACGGACTCGAGTGTGTCATTGTAGGAATGTGGGTGTGTTTAATGTGTTGTATGTAGGGTCCTCGGAATCAACAGTGTTTTCGCTGGCTCAGTAATAATTGCAACAAGAAAACACTGCAGTTCTGCGAGGCCTATTTTCGGTGTAAAAAAATAACCATGAGTTTTAGCCCAATCGAAAACCCTCGCACCGTTATGGGAATCCCTTTACAGGTTAGCTCTTAACTTATATAAATAGGAATATATAACTTATGGTGTCATGGATTTGTTTTCATGATATTTCGGGGTTGGTTTATGAATTACATTTAGTTTCGAGGTAGGAGAGAGGCAAGCAATACTTTCACCAGTGATTCGCTTATAGTTAATCGTTTAACTTAATGTATACAAACAAAAGCAAGACCAGACACCACATTTAATTAAACAAAAAATCGTTGACGGGGGGGAGGGCAAACAAAATTGACTTTTCTTGTATATTTACCAGCGCAGCACAGGGACTACGGACACAGATGGAGTTGCGTGAGATGGGTGGCGGAAGGTGACGGATCGGGGACTGTAAATTGCCTGAATTGAGTGCCTCAACTAAGTACGGGGTACATATAGCTAAATGATTGATTTCAATTGATTGCTAGGTTGCTAAAATCTAAAGCACAAGCTATCCTTTTGTTTGGATTTTGTGTAGAAACATAAATTGCATTGAGTATGTATTTATCTGTAAGGATTTAACTGAATTTCAAAGAACTTTTTTCTCGGTTATACTATCAGAAATCGCCAATTTGTGGGTATGCTTAAGCTTCTTGAAAATCTCTAGGTAATCCCCCAATAGTCTTCCTAAAATCGGAATATAAACAGTTGCAGATTTGCTTTGGTTCGGTTTGACCGCGGGTTCGGTTCGTTGCGTTGCGGTTTTTGAATGGGACAAAACACAAAACCATTAATGTTCACTCGACCATACCTGGATGACATGCTTCCAATTCGAGACCTGGTGACAGTGGCCGCACCGATACGGCGACGGGTCGCGGCGCTCGCCCTCGGCCATGGCCAGGAGGCTAGTGCCCGCCGCACCTTGACCTGGCCCCTGACCCGGCACCGGACTACCTGGACTATGGCTATGGTATCTCGTCTGCGGATGCGGATGCGGGTGCGGCATCGCCTGTTGCTGCGACTGCCGACCTGGATTCTGTTGCTGCGGATTGGCTGGCGTCGCAGGTGGTGGTGGTGTTGCGGATGCAGATGCATTGGAGGCCACCGAAGATGCTGAAGACGCAGACGAGGAGGAGGAAGCAGAGGACGAGGAGGAGGACGACGACGACGACGACGACGACGTTCGTGAGGACGATAACAACAACGACGAGGAGGATGACGAGGGATAGGTGTTGTGGTGACGGTTCTGGGAGCTCTTGGGCTTATCTTTCGGGTTAGTGGGTGTGGAATTGTTGTGGATTAAACCCGCTGCCAGATGGTAACCATCACCGGTCGTGTGTGCTTGAGATGAGGATGAAGATCGGTGATGGTTGTGGTGATGGTGATGACTGTCACTGTGATGATTACCCGCGACCAATGTCTTGGAAGGCTGTGTAGCAGTAGAAATAGGAGTAGGAGTGGTAGTTACTGGCAGAGGCGATGCATTGATCTTGGTTGTGGTGCTTGAGGAGGTGGTAGATGGTGTGGTATTGTTGTTGTTGTTGTTGTTGGTGGTGGTGGTGGTGGTAGATGAGGCGACGTAGACGGCGTTGTCCGGCCGAAGTCCATTTCCCACAACCGAAACCAAGTTATTGTTAGCATTAGAGTTTTGATGATGTGGCATTCCATTTCTGGCGCTGCGCGGTGATGTCAGCAGATCCTGCAGCGATCTGGCGGACGTGTCTTTGGTAGTGGTGCTACTGGTAGTGATGGTGGTTTTGTTGCTAGTGGTGGTGGTGGTGGTGGTGGTGTTCGGCGACGTCAGACTGTCGGCACTTGCCTCGTTTTGACTCGCTTTCTGCTCACCGTGCTCTAAAATGGAGGCGGCACTGGCTTTCGTCGTATTGGAATTGGGCCCGGACGGAAGTTTTCCGCCCGCCAACGCCAAGGCAAGTCCGCTCAGAGCGTTGGAGTTGGGTGTGGGCGAGTGCTGTGCCTCCTGTATGGCCCGCTGCAGCAGTCCCGCCGAGATGCCCACCGGACTGTTGCCGGCGGAAGCGGAATTGGGCGACTGCTGCGAGCCCTGCGGCTGTGACAGACACAGTGCGGCAAACACTTTGTTCATGTAGAACTGCGGATTGGTACTGCCCACGGACACCTGCAGGGGCGAGGTGCTGGCCGCGGAAGCGGAGACCGACTTCGGGTAGCTGGCGTCCTGGTAGTGGATCTTCACGTGCGCCAGCACAGCATCGCGGTTTTGGTGGCTAGAATGATGAAACATTGTAGCATAAAACATTAGGGTTCTGGGAGAGTTTTTACCCAAAGTTGCACTTGCGACACCGGTAGACGGTCCTCTTCTCGTTGCCCTCCTGGTGCACCTCCGTGATGAGATCGTCGCTGGGCTTGCCGCTCTGCAGGCCCGACCCTTGACCCTGCCGCTTCACCGGTGAAATCGTCACCGAGGGCGTGATCATCGTCGACTGGTGCGGCTGCTCCTTCTGCTGCTGCTGCTGCTGTTGGTGCTGCTGCTGGGCCAGGGCCGCATTCATCATGGTGGCCAGCAGGGGAATCCTTATGAGATTGTCCGACAAATGGGCATCGTCCAGGGCACTCGGCTTGCTGGGCAGCACCGGCTCAAAGGTGATGTCCTGCGAGGGCACCGAGCCGCCCACCTTGGCGTAGTCCTTGAGGAAGGCCAGCGAGGCCACCTGGTTGGGGGTCATCTCCCCGGACTTCATCAGCTTGGGATCGCCGTCCTCCTCGGTGACCTTCATCAGGGTGATGTACTTGTTGTACTTGGTATAGTTCCTGCGGCCCGTCTCGTCGTTCATCAGGACCTTGGCCGTTTTGTGCGAGGGATCGCGGATGGTCTTCAAGCGGATGTGCTTGGTGATGTCCCAGCGCCAGTTGGAGCGATACGAGCACAGCGAGCACTCAAAGGGCTTCTTGTTGAGATGCCCGACGATGTGGACGTGGAAACGGGAGGCCGTGGAGGCCCAGAAGCTGCAGTGCGGGCACTTGTACACCTTCTTGAGGGACGAGTTGGCGGCCTCTTCTTCGGGCGTCATCTTTTTGGTTACCTGCAGTGCGTGAAAGAGTCAAATTTCATTTTGACGTGGCAATAGCTGGTGCTGGGATCAAATTATAAAGGGATACGACCAAAAAAAAATAGGGATTCGGGGGTGAAACAAAGCTAGGAACTGTATATAAGGATTCTACAAGAAGTAAGGTGTACGAAGAATCAAATTAAAAGGGCGGTAGAACAAAAATATGAATCAAAATCTTTTGAAAAGACTTGCTTGAACCTCAATGGATTGGTACCAAAGATATAGATTTCTGACCATTGGGAATAAAAATATGAAATAAAATAAACATCCTAATGATATTTCTTGTCTTAGACATAAAATGAGAGATATCAAACTGGATGCTTCTCTTGAAAAAGTAAGAGTCATGAGTCTTGAAAGAAAAACTAAAGGAAACTCAATAATTTCGCAGGGAGGGTGGTGTAGTGCTGGGAGGACTCCGGACTCACCTCGCCGTAGCCGGGCGCGGTTTCCACGCCGTAGTAGCTGTTCTCCTCGTTGCTGGCCACCTGACTGCCCACCGGCGACTTGACCAGGCTCTTGCTGCTGTTCTCCTGCTGCACGCCAACGGCTGCTGCGATCTCCTTGGCCGCCTTGTTCCAAATGCAGACGCGCTGCTGCTGCACGGCCGCCTGCTGCTGACGGGAGTGGGCATCGGGACGACGGTCGGCGCTCTCGCCGGAATTCGAGTCGTACATCTCGTTGGCGCAGCGGATCGCCTCGACGCACTGCGTCAGGTGGTGCAGCAGATCCGTGGAGGACTTGCAGCGGTGGCGACAGTGCTGGCAACGCGTCGAGCCCGTCACGCTGAGATTCAGGGCCGAGTGGGAGTGATGATCCTCGTCGTCCTCGTCGATCTCCAGCCGATCGTCGGCATCATCGACATCGTGCAGGGCGGCATCGTCGTCCTCGATGATCACGGCCGAGGCGTGACAGCTCTTTCCATGGATGATCGACTCCGAGAGGCATTTGGCCACATGGCCGCACTGGCAGACCAGATTCTCGTGCTGTGCGCCCGTCTTCAGCTTGTCGAGGAAGCTGGAGGTGGACTTTTTGGTCAGCAGGCTGCGCGAGGAGTTCTGGGAGGCCACCGTGGTGGCGGGCGACAATTGGGGGACATCGGACTTGTCCAGCATCTCGGAGATTTGCTTGTCGTTGAAGAACATGGACGCGATTTCGGTGAGGGAGCTGCGCGAGGCATTCGTCTCTTTCGAGAGGTTTAAGATGCTGCAATACATGGCAAGATGTTGGAAGAAACCAATAATAAATTATTAAATCTTATAAACGGGCGCCAAAAAATGGTTTGTAGGAGGTTAAAGGTGATTAAAAATTAAAAAAAAAAGGGCTGCGCGAGGCATTTGTATCTTTTGAAGGCTTAAAGATGCTGCAATACCTGGCAAGATGTTGGAAGAAACCAGTAATAAATAAATTATTTAGTAATTGAATTAATTTTCTATTATTACAAAAAGGCGGAAACAAGATACAAGTAGAGAAATACAAATCAACCAATTTAAGATTATTTTATAAATAAAATTATAAAAAAAAGCAAGTTTTATTTTGTACAACAAATATTGGTTGGAAGAAAACAATAATAAATTATTTATTATTACAAAAACACGGAAACAAGGAGCAAAAATGAACCAAGGAATTTAAGATCATTTTACAAAAAAAAAAATTGTAACAACCCGTACTCGTACATAAAAAACACAAAAACATTGCCTGAACATGAATAACTATACATTAGGGGAAAAAAAAAAAAAACAGTTTTATAAGCGTACCGAAACTTAAAGAGTGAGGATTTAAAAATAATAGGTATTAAAAAACTTAAACCCCAAAAATAGTTGCCTTGTGAAGCGTACCTAGTCACATCGATGCCAAAACTAGTTGGGAATTATTGACCCGACTAGGTGGGCAAAATATAGAAATTTCCTAATCAAAGTATACTCACTCTTTGGGCTCCTTGATGATCGGAATGAGATTGGGCATCGGTCTCTGGGCCCTCGGGGTGGCTGTGCCCACACTCGAGGTGTCCGACGAGCATCCCCCCTTCTGGGACAGATCCGTGGGCTCCTCCTCATCCTCGTACTTGCTCCGCTTGCCATAGTGCCGCGCCAGCTGTTGCTCCTCCCCGCCGCTCATCGGTTCGTCGGCATCCTCGCCACCGTCCAGGTCGTCGTCCACATTGTTGTTGTTGTACTGATCCTCCAGCTCAGCGGAATCGCTGAGGAAATCATCGCATTCGCTGGCACCCACCTTGTTCTGGCGCCTCGGCCAAATGGATCCGGCATTGCCCACCGGCGGCACATGGTGGTTCATCTCGTGCACCGTTAGCGACTGCTTGATGTCGGCGGTAAAGTCGCAGGCGGCACACTTGAAGGCACCCGCCCCGCCGTGGTTCTTCATGTGCCTGTCGAGGTTCCACTTGTAGGGGGTGCGGAAGTCGCAGGTCACACACTTGATCATCGGCATCGAATGGTATTTGACGTGCTTGCTGAACCGGGCCTTGATGTGGGTCACATAGCTGCACTTGTCGCAGCGGAAGAACTTGGTTTTTCCGTGCTCGGCCAGCTCGTGGGCCCGCAGCTGGGTCCGATAGAGGGTGGTGAACTCGCAGGCGCTGCACTTGAGCAGCCGATTCTGCGGCTCCTCCCCGTTCGAGGGGGGCGTGGCCGAGCCGCTGGTGGGCGAGGGCGTGGGTGGCTCCGCCGGGGATTGGCGTTCATATTCGCGCAGCACCTGCATCTGTCGCTCATACGCACTGGTGGCCAGCTCGTGCTCCCGCTGCTGCTGCTCCTCGCGCTGTCGCTGCTTGAAGGCCTCAATGTCGCGCTGCAGCTTCTCCTCCTGCTTCTGCAGCTCGCGCTTCACCTGCTCCAGGGTGGGCACATCCGGCACTGTGACAGGCATGGTCTGACCCCCCATCACGCCCACACTCTCCTCGAGGCGTCGCTTGCGTGCCTCACGGCTCATGCCGCGCTTGCCGCGGGCCTGGCCATGGCCACTGGGAATGCCGTCGGTGCAGCCGTGCACCATCTTCATGTGGCGCACCAGCTTCTGGAAGTGACGCGAGGCATACAGGCAGAGCTTGCACTTGTTGATCACAATCTTCTCGCCGTGCACGTCGCGCAGGTGGGTCAAGTGGTAGCGCGGGTTCTGGGTGAAGTAGGCGCAGTGGTTGCAGCTGTAATTCCGCTTGATCTTGCACTGCGGCAATCCCTCCTCCTTGGCATCCAGGCTGATGGCGCCCTGTTGATGCTGCTGTTGCTGTTGCTGCTGTTGCACGCTGTTAACCACGGCCGCGGCAGCAGCTGCCGCTTGTTGCTGCTGCTGTTGCAGCAGCTGTTGCAGGCGAAAGCGCTCTACATGTCGCTCCAGGAGCGAGGAGCCCGCTGCCGAGCTGCTGTTGTTGCCGATGTTGATGTTGAGGTTGCTGCCCGCATTTGTGGCCCCCATTGGTTGGCCCTGCTCGGCGTACAGCTGATTACCGCTGACCACGCTGCGCACGATGAGCGTGTCCCCCGATCGCTGCACCATCGAGGGCAGGTCCATGTTTGCCGGAGGCGGTAAGCTCCTTTCCAGCTCCGGTTGCAGTGGCTCCTGCTCGGTCCCGACAACTGCAGTTCCTCCTCCTCACGCCGGGCTAGTGATTAACTGCAGCGACAAGAGCAAAATGAAACCGATTAGTGCCTCCAATTAATTATACAGCAGTTTTAATTACTCTTAAAACAATCAAGGCTTTTACGTGCCATCATACGAGTAACTATTTGCAGCCCTCGGCTGGCAGGTGCTTAATTTAATCATGGAAAACCAATTAAGGTGGTTCTGGAGTTTATTATTAAGCAAAAAGAGTATGTGAATTGTGTGGAAACTATTGTTTTCAAACCAATATAAATATAGGCCCAATCCTTCCAACTTCATGCCCTACTAATTTTAAGGAATGACTCTTGACTGCTTCGCTTGCAAATAATATGCATATCGATAACTTTTCGATTTTTTCGATAACCCTCAAGAATGATGGAAGGGTATCCCAACATAGCAGCACAAAGCTGAGGAAATTAAATCGCAAACGCGATACAAAGGCTGCCGTAAATGCAGATTTTAACACTCGCCCGACCCGTTACAACCTCACATGTTGCTCATAAATATTTCAGCACCTCCACCCTCCCCCCCTGGCCTGCGCACAAAGATTATCAAGGAAAAAGTTTCAGTCCTCTCTGCACAACTTCCTTTGCCAGGATATTAAAATGAAATGTTTTCTCTGTCCGCCAAAAGTGCGACAAAGTAGCGTAAAATCAACCGAGAGCCAATGAAAATGGAAATGGGGGGAAAGCGGGAAATCGGGCTAAAACGGGAAACTGAAAAGGGAGCCCCCAGATCTGGCCCCAAAATCCCGAAGGTAAATGTATTGTACAATAGTTTGTGCGTAACACAAATCCATTTTAAGGCTAATTGGAGTTGGCCAAGTTGAAGAGGAAAAGGGACACCCAAGAGCCGGAGTGCTGGAAAATTTGGTGTATAAAAATACATATAAACCCACTGAAGGTCAACCTTTTTTTGGGGGTTTGCCAGAGTGCACAGGATTTCGGGCAACGCTGGCGAGTGTGGGGCTAATCCTTGGGGTGTCGTTTTTATCAAATGCAGTAATTTTGCTTTTTAAGCGTTTTTTATTGCCCGCACCATACACACATGGTCTGTGCCGCCCGCAAAACCGCAATTGTGTGTGTGTTTTGGCTTAGAGGGAAGACAAGGACACACACAGGCACAAGATTTGATGGAGCTGCTCTCTTGTGTCATCATTTAAGTAACATATTTAATTATAAAAAGAGACGGCGCGGGTAATACATTAAAATCGCACAAGGCCCACTCATCATGTAGGCTCTGTGTGTACTCGTACTCTTGACATTCAACACGTTTATTGTCGCAGAGCAACAAGCCCTGCTCATCGTCCTTCCCCTGGATACCACCAGGCAGCCAACAAACCTACCATACATACATCCTCATCAGCGTCAAGGCGGAACTCATTAACAGAGGCGTCCAAGTGTGCTTGTGCGTGGGTCGGAGTTCACTCAGGGCTGGATGGGAAATACCCGTATACACTCGTACTCGTATATTGTACAATATACTAGCATGTGCAGTGCAGTGTGCGTGGCATCAGCATAAAGGTGTCATGCGATGGAGTCGCCACTGTTTACGGTTATTGTTGTACATCTCTTTGGGTCAGGTCAGAAGGGTTTTTAATTGCCAGGTTTGTGCAGCAATTGAAATGATTAGCATCGGGACAAATTGCAGTTGCCAATCGTAAAAGGAATTTTGAGGTGCTTTAAAAGCTGTCATTAAAAAGCGTACAACTCAAAGGAAAGCTTGTCAATCATTTGTTTGCTTCTAATTTCATTTTATTTCCCATAATATTCTTTTTTTTTTCTATTATCTTCTCCAAGATCTTCTCCAAGGTGTTTTATGTGGACAGACGGACAAACGGACAAACGGACAAGGCATAATCGACCGGCCTTTGATGCCGACCAAAAATATATATACTTTCAGTGATGTGTCTAAATTTGTACACAAATATTCCTAGTGTTTATTATAATCTGTAAGATATAGGCGTTTTAAGCAGACATACGGACAAACAGACAGACGGACAAGACAATATCGATCAGTTTTTGATGCCTTTCTGTAGTTTAAACAAGTTTGTACAAGGAAACTGTAATAATTAAACAAATTTTTGAATACGGTTTTAAATAACTTGAGGTTAAAATCGATTTTGTTTTACAATTTCTTGATATATCTCTAATAAATATTAAATAAACCTATTAAATTTCCTGGCAACTGAAGCCTGAGCTTATTTTGAATTCTGGTTTATAGCTTTGAAAAAACGTAAAGCAAGCTTATTGTTTGTTTGCCGAGGCCTCTGCTTCTGCTTGTGCTGTCATGTAGCCCTCGTTTCTGGACAGGATCACCTTATCCTTATGCTTTTGTTGACATCGCGCTTATTACGCGAAAAAAGAAGAAGAAACGGAAAAGGACCAAGCAGAGAGGGAGTGAGGGAAAAGTGGAGGAAAGCGCCCGCCCAGACAAGAGCGAGCTGCTTCCTGCTTATTTGCCTTTGTTTATGTTTTGTTTTTGTTATTTTTGATGTTTCTTGTTCCTGTGCTTGCTTATTTTTTTTTATTTCCCCCTGCAGTTGCCATGTTGTTTTGTGTGTTGTTCTTGTTGTTCTTGGCTGAGTAAATACGCACACACAACCTGCTTATGCGGCAACACGTTTCGCTTTGAAATTTTAATTTCTCACGCGACGCCAAAAAGTATGCTAAGCAAGGATAAGGCAAGGATGTGCGGGGCAACTTTGTCTTGCCGCCATTGTTTGGTTTTTGTTTTGGTTGTCGCTGCAGCCTACGCGGACTTAATTAATCTCGCTGTGGGCTTAGCCCGTTGTCCTGGCAATCTCCTTTTTTTTTTTCTTGTATCTTTTGGGTTTCACTTCTTTTTTTTTGTATCTCCTGTGTTAACCCATCAGCTTGACGCTGTAAGACTTCGTTTGTGTCCTGTTTTTTGGGTGATAATAGCGCGACAGTGGTACGCCTCCTTTTTTGGGCGCAAAACTGTTGAGCGTTGGTGGTTTGATTGATGGCTTTCGGTCGCGGAGCCAAGCAGCCGGCTTGCCTTGTTAGCTTTTTGTCGTTTTAATTAAAATTCCACAATTTTTACTTTAAAAGCTTGCTTTCTGCAACTTAAACTGCCGTATTTATTCGGTTTTGGGCAGTTTAATTAGGGACACTCATTTATTGAACAAAAATATCGTTTTTTGGGAAGAACTATCCAAGATTATTCCCTCAATATACCATGTTAATACGTGCAGTATTTACAAACGCATGAATATGTTGTATTTTAAGATATCTAAAACTTTAAACGCTTTTTTCCTGAAACACCAGTTTTTCCATATTTTTCAATATTAAATTAAACTGCCTTAAAAGTTTCAAAACGTTTCGGCTTATTATACCCGAGAAAACACTTCGTGAAAATCGTAAATTTTTCGACCGGTCCTCCCTTAATTGGCAGTGCACTTGTGGAAGCTTCCCAAAGCCGACCCAAAGGATACCCGTCCTGTTTGGTCATTTGCCTTGAGAGGCAGGAAATGGGCAAGAGGAAACTGTGTTGCTGCTACAAATTAACTGCAAACTGCAGCAGAGTAAATAAGAAATGTAAAAGCACCGCATTCGCTGGCGAAGAAGGACGCTGAAACTGCTCGACAAAATGTTTATTCATCATCAATTTGTTTATTTGATGGCGGATGGCAACTAACGCTTTCGATGCCCCGGCCGTTCGTTTCTGTTGAGTTTCATGATCCCTTTCGACAGGAAGTTATGGCCGTGTTTATGACCCTGTCGATTGGGGGGTGAAAATGTAATACCAGGCCTCGTAAACTGCCCAAGTGCCTGTAGCCAAGTTAATAATTAACGCAATTCTCTACTCAGTATTATCTGCTTCGTGTCCTTAAAATTAGAATTTAAATTGTTGGAAAGTTATCAAGATTTTTGCAATGAGCGGGAGCCGGGTGAAAAGTTTATTACTTAAAGATTCTGTTGCCAAAACTAAATCGCCAAGGCAGTCAAAACTTTTGGCCAAAAACAAAGTGTGTGCTGTCAGTTTTGTGAAGTCCTTCGGATGCTTCTTCTTCTGCTTCTGCTGCTGCCCATCCCCGTGTCTCGGTGTTTAGCCCTAAAGATCAAGCTTTTATATTGCCTTCACATAAATCTCAACAAACGTCAAAGTTTATTTCGCATTTTTGAAATTAAATAGAGATTTGTCACGTAGAAATCCATTTGCTGAAAGTCACTCCAGAGCTCAC
This sequence comes from Drosophila ironensis, assembly GCA_021223825.1. Lineage (NCBI taxonomy): Eukaryota > Metazoa > Arthropoda > Insecta > Diptera > Drosophilidae > Drosophila > Drosophila ironensis. Next base: position 459,578 of record JAJJHQ010009046.1, on the reverse strand, counting down.
ACCCACCCACCACCCACCACCCACGACCCGCGGGCCCATTGATGAGACAGCATAAAGGAAAACTGTATTTCCGATTTTCCTTCTCTCTGCTTGCTTTTCCCATCGAAAGACAAACACCAAGGTCGCAGCAACTTTGTCTGCCGTGATTTTGGAGTTGGAAATTGTCATTTTTTCCTAGCACCGCGCTTGGACACTTTGCCATTCCTTGGAAAACAAATTGAAAAGCCTTTTTCGCCAAAAATAAAAGAAAAAGTGAATGAAAATGTTGCCCGGAAGTTGCGAGTTTCCGCTGCCACTTCCGTTTTTGATTAAAGTTGAGTGGCCGGGATCTCAGCCTAAGCTGAATATTAAACTTGCTCCTGTGCTTTGCATTTCACGGTTTATGTTATTTCCTTTTTAGTTTTTTTTTTTTTTGGGGGAAGTTGGGTGGTGTGCTGGGTGGGTTGCTGGGTGGTGCTGGGAGAGAGCATATGTTGGCATATGTTGTCACCTGCTGTGCCCGCTGGCGGGCAAACGTATGTGAATATATGTGAATATATGGCCCTTCTCATTCATAAACATGACAGGAAGTTGTCAGCTGCCTCATACCGCTTTTTCTTGTGATATTTATACATCAAGTAATTACATATGTGCCAAGACAAGTGCCAACATATGTTGGCAAGGAAATAGTCGAAGGGCAGGAGGAGTTTCAAGTGCAAAGGGCCAGGGAAATGGGGGGGAAATCCCCGAACCCCTGCACATGCAAATTAACAGACGGGAGCAAAAAAATAAAAAAGAGCTGACAGGACATTGTCTGCCCGTTGTGCCCCAAAGATATCCTTTTGTTTCGGCCAAACCGAAAGCCAACGAGTGGGAAAGGGACTCACGCGCTTTCTCCGGCGAACACCTCTCGCTCGCACACTCTTGCTCCCGCTTCCTCTCTCCTCTCTCCTCCTGGCCGTCGGGGGGAGGCAATCTTTGGCGAATTTATTTTCAACCGTCACACAACGAAGCGCTCTTGCGGTCCAACAACAACTGAAGAAGTGACCACCGCCGCGGTTGCCTCGGATGCTGTTGGTCCTGCCTGCTGTTGGTTGGTCCTGCCGTCGGCTAGTTGGCCTCTCTTCCTCTGCAGAGGACCCAACATCGCGGCAAAGACACAGCCACAGGATGCCTAACAGTGTCCTGGCGTCGGACAGACCACTGTTCTTTAACAGCGACTAAGAGAGGGCAGGAGCTAAGAGAGGCGGCCAGTCTCTGTTTATGCTGCGGCTATGTTAAGCCTAACAGTGGCGCCTTTCAAGAATGTTAACAACAGGGCGTATGAGTAATTTTGGTGAATACGTGGCATACAAAAATTATAATAAAAAATACACAAAAATAAATGTAGAATATTCTAATAAAAAAAAAATAAACAACGATATATTTTTACATATCCTTCCGAAGAGTAATTTTTATGAATATGTCGTATAAAAAGAAAATATAAATTAAAATAAAGAATAATAAAGAATGCAAATTTTTGAAATATAAATTTATGGCAACGTGAAAAATAAAAATTGTTGGTTAATAAGGACAAATAGTGCTTAATTAAAAAAATATAATAGGTATGCAAAAATTAAAGCAATTTGAATTTGAATATTAAAATACATTTTTAAAAAGAATAGATTATTGGCAACATTGCAACGTGTCGTATAAGCAATTTTTGGTTAATAAGCTTAAATTCTCTAAAAATAAAGTTTATTATATCACAAAGAAATAATCGTTTCTATACAAAAATGTTGATTTTAATTGATTTCTTGTGAGTCAAGTAAGCTCAGAGAGCCCTAAGACTTAACTACATGACTTAAACCCCTTAAAACCCTTATTTCCCAGCCCGAAGTCGGCAGACCCAATCAATTCCATTGGGCAAGGTAAATCCGTTTATAGGTAAGTGAGCATTTCAATTGACACGAATTTAATATGTCGCCGCCGCACTTAATTTGCTAACCAGCCCGAAGAACGAAAGCAGAAGCCACTTGAGCTAAAAATGGAAAAGGCAAGGCAGTGGGAAAGCCATCGGGGGAAAATAATGTGGAAATCAAGCGCACTTCAAACTGGCGGCAGTTGTCGAGAGGCTAAGCCGAAACCGTAAAATGAGACGCGAGGCGATGCGATGCGATGCGGGCTTCTCGGTTTTTGGGCACTGTTTTACGTTTTTCCGTTTTTCGTTTTCGGGACTCGGTCCTTCGACTCTGAGAGGGATTTTCCCGTGTCCTTTTTCAAGGCAATCAACACAAATGCTACTTAAAAATTTATTTGTGACACGCACGAGACGCAGACAAAAAAAATAAAATAAAATAAAATAAAATGGCAGTAGGGCGAAGGGGGAATCCCACTGAAGGCGTTGCAAAGCACAAACACTTAACACGCACAGACACACATCAGGCGCCGACAAAAAAGGACAATCAACATTTTAACACTTTCGAGGCAAAAGGATATAACCGACGGGAGGGAAGGGGAGGGAGTTTTCCAGTGAAAAATGTGTTGTGGTCATGCATTTTTATGCGGCCCCAGCACTGAGCCAAATTTTAGAATATCATTATGCGACAAATATGACCAAAGGCCTGGCTTTTAGTCCTACCCAAATGTTTGATTTCTTTCACTGCACTAGACCGGCAGCTTTGTGCAGGACAATAGGGGTTTTTGGCGGATATGCGGGGCCCAGGGGGAGAGGAAGGACAGCCATGGCCAGCACATCCTCCGGACACTTGACATGTGAGCCTGCCATTGAAACGGGCACTGCATCCTCCTGCTAACCACTCTGCATATCCCCGGCCAGGCACTGCTTCCGCTTTTGGGGCCCAGCATCAGGATAAACATTGGACATTTTTGGCATGTTCCGTTCAGTTAATTTCCCTGGAAGGTCCTGCAATTATAAGCAGATCATGCACGTGTCCTGCACCAATATTGACCCGGTCCCGGCCGGATGAGGGATAAGGGATTACAACGAATAGTCCGAGCGGGTGAAGCCAAATCTTTTGAGAAACTTTTGTGTAAACTTTTCTAATCAAACACTCGAGACCACGGAAGGAAGCGCCAAAAAGAGTGTTTGGGATGTGTGTGCCCAAAACTCGGTAGTTGTTTGTTTGCCTGCTTGCTGGCTGCACTTGTACTTGTATCCTGGACACTGCTACCCCCCTCGCTGCCCTAATGAAGAAGCTCAATTTCGTTCTACAGAGAAGGAACCAAAACGATTAAAGTCAAGTGTCTCGACTATGAATACCCGGTTCTGACATGGTTAGATGGGCTCGGAAAGGCTTCCTTCTGCCTGTTACAAACATTCGTAGGCATTCATATACCCTAGGGTAAAAAAAAGGGGCCGTGCTGTGGGGAAAAGTTTCTCGAGTGCAACATGTGGAGCTTGCCATCTTTTGGGCCAGCCCACACACACAAAACAAAAGCCACAAGCCAGCAGCCCACTCGATGCGGTTGGAAAAAGTGTTTCTCTTGGCCAGGATATCCTTGCAAAGGAGGTGTAATGAAGCCGCACAAATGCATACAACATTGTTCGCTTGTTCCCAGGGCATTTTGCAGTAATCAAAGGCAGGAAAAACGAAAATAATTTGCAGCAGTTTGTTTGCCTGGTCCCCGGGACAGACAGGAGAAAAATTAAAGACTCATTACGAATGTGAAGCAAAGTTTGCTTTAAACCAGAAGGGAACCGGGGCAGGACAAGCAGAACCCGTCAATCTGCCATATTTCTGGCTTGATAAATTGCCACAGTCGCCTGTCGACAACTCAATCAATTCAGCATTTTGTAGCCTACTTTTCTGCAAACCTCACGGGGTAAAAATGCCATGTGGTCTCAAGGTAGCATGCAGGATGCACGCACTCGCCTCAAAAGTTGCTGCAACTCGCAGTCAAAGCCACAGCCGCAACCAAGAGCGGCACTTCATCAAACGAACAACTTGCCGCAAGGTGGCATACAACCCAGATGCAGGCAAATGTTCGAGTGTATGCTGTGCGAGTATAGTTGAGAGCAACAACTCGCAGCTTGCCACTTGTAAGCACGTGCACAGTTATAAAAGCATATAAAATTTCCTATTTAACTTCCGGCATGTTTCAGCAAGCATATACGGGTATGTGTATATGCCTGTAGAGAGAGCGTCTGACATGGTAAGTCTAAAGAAAACATATCCGTGACAAAGTAAACCACCTTCAGGTGCAACCCAACAATAATAATACTTTCAGAAGTTGATTTTTCCCAACGCTTTTCCTTTCCCCCGCCGTCCTTCTTGGCATCTTTCTACGCTATTTTTTGTTGCCTCTTTTCAGTGACTTGCAACCGAGTTGCCCGAGTTCCCCGAGTTGCCGCAGTTGCCTCAGTTGCCTGAGTTTTTGAGGCACTAAGCGGAGGACAAGAAATTGAATTCGGCTGCAGGTGGCAGGTGGCAGGACGACGGCACGACGGCAGGATGGCAACTCAACTAGCAGGATGTGTGACAGGTTTTTTGCTGTGCGGCACCTTGACAGCCGCAGGATTTAGCGCTCCCCGGACGGTAGGGGGCTTTAATATTTAATAAGCTGACTTGGGTCTAGGAGCCAGCTAGCTGAGCTAAGCTAAAATTCGCCATTGGCTCTAAAACGGAAAGACGGTGGCAGAAACAGCAGCCCGAGAATCCGTGGAATCCTCCTTCAATTATGCAAAAGAGGCGTGGCAAGCGGCAAAAGCAAAACCGAGCACCCAGACGGTGACATCGCCAATGAATTGGTGGAAAAACAAGAGCAAGGCCAACGCCAACAAGGGGAAATTATGCAGCAGTGTGGCAGGCAGATTGGAAAAAGGTTTTTCTTGTAGCCTGACACAAAATAGTGAGTGCAAAATTTACTGGCTGGGGATAAGCCAAAGAACTGGTATAAATCTCGGGCTTACCAAGGTTTTTTCGCAGCTTAAGAAAGCCAAAGTAAACTAAAAGGGTTTTTAGGTCCTAGTGATTTCCAACACTTGTTTGACAAAATTTTCCCTAATTTGACGCCCAAGCAACTGTTAACAATTCCCTGAAAGGTTTATGTATATTATAAAGATGAAGAAATGTTTAAGAAAACACTCATACCTCGGTGACTTGAGTAAACTGAAAATGTACAAACATACCCGCTTAGAAATTGTAATAAGTATGTTTTCCAACACTTTCAAGAGACAAAAATTGTCACAAACACAAGCATCTTTATACAATTTCCTGAAAATCTTATTGTACAATCTTTCATTACAAAGGTGAAGAAATGTGTAAGAAAGCCAAATAGTACTCGCTTTAAAGTAAACTGAAAATTTCCAAACATATAGGTGTGCAATAGGTATGTTTTCCAACACTTGTGGCGCCCAAGCATTGGTTAACCATTACCTGAAAGTCTTACTGTATAATCTTCCATTATAAAGGTAAAGAAACACTCATACTTGGGTGCCTTAAATGTCAGAATACCTCGTGCATTGGTCTCTTGATTTCATTAACTAGACTCGAGTGATTTCCACGACTATACCCGTGTTCCTGGCTTTAATCGGCGTCTTGGCTGCTTTGCTGTCTTGCTATTTAACACATCCCCTCTAATTATTCACTTCGTCACATATTATCACGTTGTGCCTGCCAAGTTTTCATGTTTGTTGGTCCGTGGAGTTCATGGCGTCGCATATTTTAACCGAAGCACACACATGACTCGCCCTCAAGGACTCTCATGGTCTTTGGTCTTTCAGTCTTTTAGTCTTTCAGTCTGTCGCGTCTGTCGAGTCTTTGGAGCCTTTTGTCTGGGATTTGGTTAGGCACGTCCGATGGTGTCGCCCCCGCCAGCGCTTTATTCGCACGTTTTCGGTGTTCTCGTCTCGGGCCAGGGCCCAGTAAGTTTATTGTTTGTTGTCGGCACATTAATCATAATTTAACGATTAGCGCAAGTTTTGTTTATTAAATATATTCTTCCAGCCTGGGCCTGGGCCCCAGACCGGGTCGTGTCGAAATTTATGGAGCGCCGATGCCACGCGTCGATAGGCCACAAAACTCTCATAAATTGCAATTATTTCCAAAAAGAGTAATAAAAAAAAAATGAGCAGTATCAATTTATGCAACGTTTTTGCACTGCCTTAAATTTATGGCCGGCAGTTTAATTATGCGCAGACAGAAGGCAACGTGCACTTTAAAGCAAAAGCACTCTGAAAACGAGTCTTTACCCAATTTGTTAATCGTGGCCCACATATTGTTCTACTTGTACGCCCTGGCATGTCCCTTGATTATACTATATTGTGGTTGTCACGTTCTCGTCAAAAAAGACTCAAAAAGATGACAACACACCCTGAATTCTCAAACCCTTATCCTTTTCCCCCACCCCAAAGCTGGGGTTATTTTTATTTTTGGTTTGCTCTTTGATCAACTTGGATTTTTGTTTCTGGGTCGCGTGTGGTTGTCTGCAAAATGTCACAGTCGGTTTTATTACAAATTTTGGTGGAAATATTTACAACAAAGGTGTGGAGGGGACTTATGAAACAGGCAGAGGCATTTCCGGTCCTACAAAGCTAATATAATCTTGATTCGAGTCGATCTAGCCATTCTGTTTGTCCGTATGTCTGTATGAACTCGTTGTACCCGGAGATGGTGTACGCAAATCGAGTTTCTTTTAAATTTTTGCCATACCTCTTCCCCCCTTTGCAAATTTGCAAAAAACCGTATATTTTTGACTATATTTCCGAGGTGGTATAAGCAAAGGGCTTCATTTGTGTGTCTACATTAGAGAATTATATTATTTATCGATATAAAAAGATTCATAATAATTGGAGAATAAATAAAGAAGATATGGTCAATTCAAATTTTTCCCAGTCTTCATCATAACCATCTGCTACGCCATACGTATGTAATTGAGAGTTGTTGATAATGAAAATAGGTACGTTGGGGTCGAGAAATCTTGACGATAGTGCTCTACTTCTATTTTAAGAATATTGATTTGAAGGAGGTTTAGCTTTGTGTTTTCTGCTTCCACTTCAAGTTTCTACTCCCGGTTTTCTCTTGCATGCAAATTGTGTGTTTGCATTTGACATTGGTTGGCGTTCGTTTCAGGGGTATACTGCATACACAGGGAGAAAGACGGCGGCTATCTAAAGCTATTTGCCCGCCCGCATGGCTAAGGTCAGCCACTTGGGCTTGGGCTTCGACATGGACGTGGACGTGGACGTGGACTACGAAACTAATTGATAATCAAACAATTGTCCACGTTTGTTTATCTGCCTGCAATCGCTAATTAGTTGCATTGTCCGCGGCGAGGTCAACGCTGCGTATGCGCAATGTGCAAATATAGACAAAACGAAAAACGAAACGAAACGAAAACCGAAATCGCATGGAAAATGTGCAAGTGGTTTTCGCACACCGTACACGCACAAGTTCAAGTTTATAGCATTACGTTACGCATACGCCCCATCGACACACAGAAACGAAAAAAAAGAGCAGAGCACTCGCTGGCGATGAGAACAATTCTAATTTATTGATGCTAGTCAATGCCATGGCATGCCTATAAATGTAACTCAAACAATTCTGGCCATGACAGCCAGCCAGCCACTGGCAGTTGTTGCTTTTTAGCGATTTGCAATTGGTTCAAGATCAGCAGCAAAAGCGTTTCGGCCGCAAGGGAGGCACGGCGGGGGACCCGCCAAAGTCTGGCCTTGTGACAATTGACTTGGCTTAGCCGCAAAGAGTGAGCCACTTTTTTCTTGTGGCCAGCCAGAGCCTGAATCATAATTTCCACAGCAAAATGGTAGCGCCCAGAATTACGATATTACGATGAATACGAATATGAAATTTAGATAAGGCAGTCATTTGAGTCACTGCTTGGCATTGCGGTTGCCGGTGCTCCGGCGCTCCGGCGCTGCGATGACGATGATGATGTTGTTGATGATGAGTGCACACAATCGAGGCTGCCAAGTTGCTCAATGCTATCGCAGTAGTAGTTGTCTCCTTGCTGGCAACACGCTCCCCACCACATCCATCCCCTTGGCATCTCAGCTTGGCTGCAGTTTTCTCAGGGTCTCCGGTGTGTGCATCTAAATAAACACTACACAGCACTGTACGGCACTGTACGGCACTGCACTGCACTGCACAGTATAAATAAATTCTGTTTCAGTGTGCTATGGTCTCTCGCACAGCCGGTGACTTTGAACGCCTATGCCTCGTATTTGCGCCTTGTTGACAATGGAAACCTATATAGATTATGGAAGCAATATCACCGACAATTTACTCCATCGCCGATCTAAGCAGAAATCGAGTGGGGCCAAGCACTTGAGCAGCAAATTCACTTGCACTTCAAGAGCAATTTTGCTATTCTCCAGGGAAACAGAGAAACGCATTCAAGGCCTTACTATGAAAACATACGATAAAGTGGGAGGCAGGCAGGCAGGCAGGCGGCAGGCAGGTTGCCAGTGACGTACATCAATTTTCATTTACTTATGAAAATTAATAGCATTTTCGCTTAACTTGCGCTCGAGTTTTCCCAGACAGACAGAGACGGGGGCCCAACTCCTGTGCGTGGCTATGGCCATTAATCAGCGAGAGAGAGAGAATGTTGCCACAAACAAAATTAAATTGCTGCCTGCCTGCAGCGCATGGAAAACACTTTCCACTCATCCGCCTCCGCTGCCTCTGCATTTTCCTTATTTCTCTTATTTCCCTTCTTTTTTTTTTTGGTTTATCATTTCAATTTGCCCGCACTCGACTTGACAATTTCATTATAAATTTATTAATTATTATTACGTATTTGGTATCGAATGGCTGCCGCAAGCAGAGACCACTCAATTGGTTTCTTTTTTTGCATATGCCCAAGCTTCGGATTGGTAATATGAGAAAATGGCAATAAAGCTGTTAAGCGGAAAACGGAAAACGAAAAACAGTTTTAAGGATTTCATTGCAGATGTGACACGCGTTCAATTGGGGCAAGCTCTGTGGCAATTATGCGTTAATCGTATGAATATAAAAGTGGCTGGAAATGTGGATAAAAAAGGTTTTAATTGGGTTTTGCTCTGCTTTCCAATTAAAATCCAAAGTGGGATTTGCTTAGAGCAGCGATGCACATCCCCAGCCCCGCGAGCCCGAGCACACTTCGGCTTTTTACACGAACATTGCCGAATGTGAGAGAGCAAACAAAGTCTAACGGTTGGAGGTAAAGAAAGTCATTACATTTTTAGGAAAAATATTCTTTAAAAAGTGTGATTTGAGATAGAGATACCTAGGTTATGATATTTGTAGAATATTTTTAGTTTCTCACCATATTCCAGGAAGTAATCCAATAACTTTTGGAAATATTTATTCAATTGAACTTTGTAGATCTTCAAAACACGATATTATTATGATAAACTTATGTTGTTGCTCGCCAAATCCCAGGAAGGTATCCCATTAAAGCGATTTTCTATGAGGATTTCCACATTTCCCTGCACTCTCGGCTTTTATGCAACCTTTTCGCTGGATCGAACCCAACTGAATTTGCAGCCGGCCATCGTCAAACATGTTGCAAAGCAAGTCTCTGTCTCTCCTTTATGATCAGCCATAAGTTTCGCTGCTGCTGTTGCTGCTGCTGCTGCGGCTGCAGTGGCCGTTCAATGTCAATCAAACACACGAACTTGACTTTCAATGCAAAAGCGCACAAGGCGAAAAGCTGCGCTGCCCGCGACCGAGCGATCGCCGAGGCAACTGCAGCGCAGCAACCTTGACCCGGTTCTTGAAACTGCAGCAGCGACCGCAGCAACAGCGATCCCCGCTTGTGCAACAAACCGAGAGAGGCTGGCACGGCTGGCAGCAAACTGGTTTTCGGCTTTCAACCGGCAAACGCAGCTCAGCGATCGCAGGAGAGCGCCGTGGTAACCACCCAGAAGGGGGCAGCACCGGCTTTGGTTTTATTTTTCTTTTTTTTTTGGTTTGGCTTTTGAGCCGCGCGCATGCGCAAAATTTGCAATGCATCAACACGCATTTATTAAGTGTCTGTGCACGGAAAAAAATTAATCTTTGAACTTTGATCAAAGGCAGAAAATGGCACATAATAAAAACTAATTTTTATTGGAAATTTTTGAAAAAGGAAACTTCAAAAATTTGAGTTAACACTTGTTTTCAATAAACAGGTTTTTTTGTAGACTTGCAAATAAGATTTTTTGAAAATTCTTTAAGAAGGAAATATTTAAATAATGGTTAAATAAACTTTGGTTACAGGCAGAAGATTTTACATATGCAAAACTCATTTTTTGGGGAATTTATGATGAAGGAAAACCTAAAATAATAGTGATAAAACTTGTTCTCAATAGAACTTAGTTGAAGTCAGGAGATTATAGGATGTATAGTAACCAAAATGCAGTGATTTAAGTTAAACCAACATTAAATAACAATCAAGACAATAAGTTATTAAGATACCATTAAATTCTCCCTTAAATTCTCAAAGTTTTGAGATAATTTTCTAAAGCTTACGCACTTTGCAGCCCTGTAATTTCTCTGCGTGCACTTTATGCATTTTAATATCTGCGTTTTTGGTTTATTATTGATGTCTTAATGTGGCAATTGGTGATGGTCAACTGGAATTGAAATTGAAGCGGAGACTTGCCCACGATGTCCACCGAGTGACATTGAAAATGCAAAAAAAAAAAACCCCGAGACTTGGATGCAGATGGGACGGGGAATGGGGAGGGAGTGTGGCATGACGTCAGGCAGTTGTCACAGCGCTGCTGCGGCTGCAGTTGCTGCTTTTGTTGTAAGGAGAAGGTCGAGGTTAATTAAGTTGTCTTTTTCCCGAGGCAACCTTGTTTGTAGCTGCAGTTTTGCAGTCTTCAGTCTTGACATTTTGGCTTGCAATTGGATCGCACACACTGCGCCTCATTCATTTTTAATTGCAGCATCTCCTTGCGCTTCACCTTGCACTCACCGCCGAGTCACTTAGCCGAGTCACCCACTTTGCCGGCTAATGGCTCTGTAATTTGATTAAACTTAAACTGCATTTGCGGTCTTACTTCGCAGCTATTTGGTTGGGGAGAGATTCCTCGTTCCCCCGATCCGCGCTGGCTTTTCATTTTCACGCTGCCGCTTCCGTCACGTCGGTGGCAGCATATTTTCTTATTAAATTCCTGAAGGCAGACGTGAGCAACACTCGCCGACAGTTGGGGCAGATTCAGTGGCAAATGGCAGAAGTGAGTGCAGTTGAAAGGCGACAAGTTGTTGCAGAAGGTAAACCTTGGTATCTGCCGTGTCAAGGGAACCGAAACAGTTGCCAGCGCACAGAATCAGCAGCAGATGTTCCAAAGAAAAGCGCATTGGGAAAACAGCAATGTTTCCATTGCCGGGGAATAAAAGGGAATTATTTAAAGGTAATAACTCCCAAAATTGATGGCCCATCTATAGATAATCTGACCATCTGAAGGCTGTGACTCTTGACATAATTATTTCTGATCAAAGCAACCGCCAGAGAGCATAAAAAAGTCCTCAAAGCAACAAGTTATCAAAACCCCAGAAAAAGGGCAAAACGCCGGGGAGGGCAAACAAACTTTTCCTGCTATTTGCTTAATTAAATGCGCAATGAAAGGGGGCGTGGCCGGGGAAAGCCGAAAATAATCAACAAACGAAAAACGAAAAAAACGGGAACGAGAGCAGATAGGTAAAAGTGTATTTGATTACAAAGCATTAATAAGGAAGGATAAAAAAATGCAAAGGCACCGAGGAAAGGCGGGAGGAAAAGCCACGACACGCCACGGCAAAGAAAATTCCTTTTCCAAACAGCAGCAGTGGCCGCAGAAAAGGGAAAGGTACAAAGGCGGAGGCGGAGGCACAAAGTGGCAGGAATCAAGAAATAATAACGCACAAAACAAAAAGAAAAGTTAAAACGCAAAAAATTCCAAGTAATTATGGGCAGAGGGAAAAAATCCAAACAAAGAAAGATTTCCTCAAAACCAAGAAATATCCAAAAGATTGTACTAAACCTTAGGGGTATAAATTGTGTCGTTCACAGACATGTTTCACCGGAAATGTACATCCCGATTAGGGGTGTATTTATCCAAGATTTTTCCTGGTGTAAAGCCAGAACAGCACCTTGGCCACAGCATCTGCAGGTAAATCATTAGGGCTCCTATTCTGCGGGTCGGACTGCTATGTATAAGCCGTAATTAATGAGCAAGTGGAACATCGTTGAGCCGCACGCCGAGCAAATTAACTTGAACTGCCTGCCCGGCAAGGTGGGAAAGGTTATTGGGGTTGAGGGTTCAAGTGCAATTAAACCAACGCCGCATTTTGTCTTGTAATCATCTAACTTTTTCCCCCTTTCTGCCTTTCCCTTTTTATACCCGTTTCTTAAAAAGAACAAGGGTATATTGAATGCATACGAATGACGAGGAAGCTTTTCCAAACCCAGAAAGTAAATATATCTGTCCGTCCGTCTGTCCGTTTGTCCGTATGTGTCGTATGAACGCCTAGATCTTGGAGACTATAATGGATAGAGAAAAACTAATTGCATATTCAGAATATTGTGTTACCAATTCAGCACAGTGTTGTTTTACAAATCGGCTACCAACCCCCGCACCCCCGCAAACCGCAAAATTCTGTGGCGCCCACAATTTAACCTCTAAAATCACCAAATTTGGCTAGTACATTTGTAGAGTTAATATCTATCTGTGTTGGGAAAATCAGCCGATTACGCCCATTTTTGTTCGCGCATATGACAAAAATGTGTTGCGCCCACAAGCTTTTCCTTCTGCTTTTTCAAGAGTACCGGGTATTTATAGTCGAGACACTCCACTACAATCGTTTTTATCTGATTTTTTTTATTGCTGACGGGTGCAGAAAACCACAGGAAAACTGAGCAGGAGAACATCTATAAGATAGCTCCCGAGGCGCTACAAGGAATGGGAAAAACTTGCCAAGTTTCAAGGTATTCGCCGCTGGCTTGATTGGTTAAGCTTTTGGCCAATTGGTGATGAGGTAGAACATAATTGCTGATAAGTTTGATTCCACCAGTTACTCACAACTTGCACACTCCATAAAATATAAGAATTCGAAGGGTGTTCAGCTGTGGCAACTTCCTTTGAACTTTTGTCTGCGAATTTTAATTAAACTGTGAAATCATGCAAGGACTCCCCGCCTGCCGCGTTTCATTTGATTCCTGAACAAGGCGTATCACATTGCTTTGATGAATCTAAATGAATGTGTTGATTAAATCGCGGTCTCGTGCCGCTTTTCCATACGCTCCAGCGCTAATCTCACTTTTGATTTCGGCAGAGTTTTCTTCCCCCATTCAAGCCGCCGCATGACCTTCAGTCTGCCACATCGTTATTCACCTGAATCTTTTGTTGCAGCCAGAGCCTCAAACTTTTCCCGGCACCCAGTTAATTATTAAGTAGGATACACAAATTTATGGTGAATGGCTCTCCGCCTTCCCATTCCCATTCCCCGCCCTGGCGCCGCAGCAGCTTTTCAAGTCGAGTGTTGTGGGTGCGTTGAGGTGTAAACGTGCGGATTAAGTGTCTCAGTGTCTGCTCTCCAACCTAGAAGATATATATCTATTCATCTTTGCGGGAGGGGGCCTCCCCCTTCCGCCGTCTTTTAACCTCATGAAATTTCCGCCTGTCCGTAACTTGGGCCGGCGAAAACTTGGCTAATTTCAGCTGCTGTTCTGCTGTTGTTTGGGTTTTCCTCTTCGCTTTCCCTCCTTCAAGGTGAGCATTTGAAAAATTGATGAGATTTTGTTTACTTTACTTTGGTTTTGAAGTTAAAGTTTGCCGACACTTGAACTTTTCCTCGGACGCCGGCGGGCGAAGAGGATTTTGAAAAGGAAAAGAATTTCCGCTGCACCAAAGACGGGACAGAAAACGAGTTTTCTTTATGGATATAGTTCAATTGGCGGAGGAAAAAGTCAAACAGAGTAAAAGGACTGCCGGGGAAAAACTTTGCAAAGATGCAGCTGGGGGGAAAAAAATAGGAAATCTGTCACTAGAAATGTTCTACCGTTCAAATGCACAGCCCCTCGTTCATTCATATATTCATATTGAGTGCAAAAAAATATGAGAAAAAGGAGAAATAGCCGGGCATGAATTTATAACGAGTGTCTGCCTAAGCCATATTGATTGAAGCCGCTGCTCGGCAAAGAATAAAAGGGAAATCGAAAAGGAAAACTGCGACTGAGGCCTGTGGAAATTGCTAGAATTTCCCCAACAGACAGAAAACAAGTAGGAAAGATTATAGACGCGTGTCTCGACTATGAATACCCGGCTTTTAGAACTTGTGAGCGGCTGTATAGATATTGGCTGTATCAATGTTTTGGCCAAATTTGGTGCCTTTAGAGGTAAAATTGTGGACGCAATAGAATTTCGCGGTTTGCGGGGGTGCGAGGGGTGGTAGCCGATTTTTACAACAAACTTGGGCTGTACTGGTAACACAATATTCTGAATATGCTATTAGTTTTTCTCTATCTATTGTAGTCTCCAAGATCTTGGCCAACATGTGGAGTTACGGACAGACGGACAGGCGGACAAGCTTCCTTCTCCCAGTTACAAACATTCGTACGAACTCAATATACCCCTATTTTTTTAAAACCCGGGTATAGAGTCGCAGCATGCAGGAAATCAAACTTCACTCTTATGATTGAGTTTCGTTGGGTTGCCCTTTTAAGCGGATGAATGGGCTTTGTTTCCCTAGCTACCTTTTTAATTGATTTTTCGCAACCCTAAGCGACTTTAAGTTAGCCACGTTTAAGGGGATAAGGCCTTTACAAATGCCCACGTACTATGGGTAAATGAATATCAATAGAGTGTCATAAAAGCGGCATCCTGGCATCCTTGTGGAGGGAAGCAGGATGGCAACTGCGACTGACAACGCACGTGACGCGTGGGCAAACATTTGAGCACCCAACAGCAACAACCACTGACACTCGCATGAAATCCTCAAACATTCAGAAACAAACAGCCGCCCGCATTTCACACTTGAAACACGAACATACGAACATAGACGTAGCAAACAGGATACCTCAATTTGCAGAGGGGATTTGTGGACCTTCAAACTTACAATTTAAGGTTCCACATCCACTGTGGCAAACATATTTGTGCGAATATATCCCAAGACTTTGGAGGTCTTCAATTTCTAGGAATATCTACGAGAACTAGACCCAAACTTGCTAAAATTTTCACAAAATTTTCCACAATCCATCTTCGAGAGTCACCCCCTGTGTGACCTCCCCTTGAGGCAAAACTTTCACAGCTTCTTGACCAAAAAGGTACCCAGCGCCACCTTTAACCCCTCACGGGCTACGCCTTTCGTTTGGGGTCACTTTCGCCCTGCCAATGACATGTGATTTCAACTAATGACAGCTTTTTGGGGCGTTTGTCACCAGAGCATCAGCATCAGCAGCAGCATCAGCATCAGCAGCAGCAGCAGCGGAAACCCAAAACCCGGACGGCCGGTCGGACCGACTGACAATAACATGCTTAAAATTTAATGAAATTTTCATGTGCCGGCCCCGCAAATTTCCACATTTAATCCGATGTGTGCTGGTCCGGAACACATGGCGTATGATTAATGTGACTCAACTGGGGCAAAAAGGATCGTCCCAACAAAAAAGAGAAAATGCTGGAGCCTGTCAATTAGTTGAACTCTTGTCGGAATATATTCAAAACAGAAAACTTTTCCAAACACCCTCTCGACAGACACTCTCCCGCAGATGGAAAAAGTGTTTTGAAATGTGCCAACATCAACATTTAAATGGGTTTCCTCCTTTTTCGGGGGGCAAACACTCGCACTCTGGTGCGGTGTCAATATGTATTTTTGATTAGCTTCAACTTTTAGCCATTCACGGTTGTGGGTCATGCCTTTTGGCTGCCTTTTGCGGAATGAAAGTTGGCATTTGCATACTTTATACACATGAGCATTCAATTTTTAATGAGCTTTTAAGTTGAGCATAGCACACGGAAATTTCCACTTACCGATATGTAAAATAAGGCGAACTGGCTGGCTGGCTTTGAACATGTCAACTGCAATGAGAGGAAGGATATGCGAATTAATGGGGGAATTTCAATATTATCAGGACAAGCTAGGGCTTTTGATTTTCAATAAAAACCCCCACAAAACACTCGCTGCTTGTTTGCTCATTGATGCATCAAGTGATGCACTTCACACCCCAGAAAAAAAAAAAACGAGGAAAAAAATAAATAACATGCTCCTGCCTGGCTGAAGCTTTCATGACACCACGATGACATGCGGCTCCACCTTTTGACCCTAAACGCAGGCGCAATTGATCGCTTGACTGATTGATTGATTGACTGATGGATGGCTGGTTGATTGGATGCATCAATTCGGATTGCGATTGAGTTGCCAAGTGGGTCGTGCAATCCGCACATTGACACATCATTAGCCGGACCACGTTCCAGGATATCAAAGGAGTTTTTCAAGGGGTGTAGTCTTGCTTATTCTTTCTGGATTATATAATTTTCCTTAGGCAGACTTCTCCCTGTAATTGTAGTTTCTCGGTGAGCCAAGGCAACCACTGCAACCTCCAATGTGACCTTTTGTTTGGGCCTCTCCAGTGCCATTCCATTTCCTCTGCCAACTACTCGTACTAATGGTAATGGCTTGTCTCGCTGGCAGCCGCAGTTCTCTTGTTTAGCCGGTTTTCCTCTCGCTGTCTTTTGGCCTAATTAGCCGCTCAAAGCGAATGCCCCGCCATTTTCCACAGTCACCGCCAGCACAACACAACACAACACAGCACAGCACAGCACAGCACAGCACAGCACAGCACAACACAACACTCTCCTGCATGGACATTAAGGATAAGCCAAATGTTGGCTTGCATTTATCACGCATACGCCACCTCTTCTGTGTGGCAACGTGAAGCTGAGACCGGAAAATGGCCAATACAGCGCCGAGCGGAGCAACTAAAAATGTAATTTTGGCATTAGCCGAGCTTGGCACACATAAAATTACCTTGATTAGAAACTCAAATGTGGCTCATGCCAAATAAAGGAGCGGGGAAGCGGGCACCCACAAGATGGGCCACGTGGATATGGCCATTGCCACGTGGCCAGCCACATATATCAGGCACCGGCACCGACCTAAGCCTAAAACGACTTTGGCCCCCTTTTTGGCCAACCCCCAAGACCATATATCAACCTCTGGCTGGGTGTGGTGTGTGTGTATGCAGGGTGCACACCTGTGTGCCAAAGGGGCTGTGGGAATGGAAATGGGAATGTGACTGGGAAATGGGGAAATGGGAATAAAGCGAGGCCCAAATGAAGCTGCGTTGGGTGTTTTTTCCTCAGCTTTGCTGGATGGATTTTGGGTAGCAGGTATCAGGGGCTGTGGTGTGAACCGCCTGTTACCTTGAGGCGAAAACCAAGCCGCAATAAAAACCAAGCGGCACACATAAAAAAATGAGCTGGGGCCAACACACAAAGGTGCTGAGGGAAAACAGCATCCCCCTGGAAGGCGAAGCAAGGAATGCTCTAAAAATTAGCAACTTTAAACAAGGAAAATTTAGATTTTCAAAGCTTTAACCAGGGTAAAAAAATAAAAAGAAATGCAAAGCATATTGTAAACATTTAGGAAAATGTATGCGGTTCAATTGCGAAAGGAATTGCTTGGATATTTTTTATATAACATAATTTTAAGATACGATTTTTATGTGGGATTCAAAAAATAAGGATTTAAATCTAATATTGTTGTAGGACATTTCCAGCAAGAACCTTTAAATTTGACAGTTAAGAGTATAAACCAATATTGCAATCGTTTTATAAGGATTTCAATTGTATGTAATGCGATCTCTAGGATATTTGTGGTAAAAACCTGTAATTTTATGCACAATGCTGCAAACTGTATGCTGCATAATTAACCATTAATTATCCCAGATAGTTTCATTTGCATTACTTAATCTTGTACCGGATACTACATCATTATTATTATACCTTATTTCTTCCACATCTTTGACAATATCTCCAAAATAACATGAGCTAGAGACCTAATTCTTTTTGTTTTAGGTGCGTTTAATATATATACACAATATGTTTCTATTAAATTTAAGCAATGCCCGCTTTAGCTTCTGAAATTTTCTAAGAACCATATTTTCTCCTGCATATTTGTTTATATTTCCAACATTAATAAAGCAAGAGATCAAATCTTTTTGCTTGCAGTTCAAAATGTAAATATCTAGGCTTGTGGAAAGTTTCATTAAGATCGGACAATATGCAAAGATGATAATGCCTGATGAAAAGAGTTGTGTGGTATCTTGTTGCATTGATCTAAAAACGGAATTTATCGATTGGCAGTTTCTTTAATTTCCACTGCGGGAAAACAAAAACGTGCAAACGTGCGACTCTAATTCCAGCTTCCCCCCGAAGGATACCTGCACACAAAGGTAACACAAAAACTGCTATCCTTGCATACTCTTCTCGTCCTCGTCGTCGTCCCCGCGCTTTTCCTTTATGGTTTTCTTTTTTGCCATTCCGTATCAATTACATGTCATATGGGGTATGCGAGTGTGGGGGCTTTAACGCTTAGTTTTTATGTTTAGCCATAACAAACAGGCAAGTGGGCGGCTGCAGGCTGCTTGGCTGCTTGGCTGGTTGGCTGGTTGGCGGAAAATTCCCGCAGACACAAGCCTAATCAGGGAAATTGCTGCAGCCTTTTAGGGCGGCCGAGCATATGGCGGGCATAACCTAAACACCGCGCCCCGTTCGACACTTCACGTTTTGATTGGGGGGCGTGGCATGATTGATGAGCCGGCCATCGAGTGACCTCTTGGGGGTCGAGCCGCATACAGTTTGCCAACTTTCAACCCGCCCAACTCTCCTCGCTCTTCCCTCTCTGCCGCTTCTCTGTCCGCAGGAACACCGGACTTTGTTCCGGCCCGGCAAACTTTGAATGAAATGAGTGTTAAAAAGTTTCCAGTTTTCGCCTCAACCCCGTAATCTCGTGGCAACATTGAAAAAATTTGCAATGCACCATGAAAAGTGGCACAAAAGCCCCGACGGCTAACTTTTCGCCGCTCGTTCGTTGGCGCGCTCGCTGGCTTTTTCCATCTCGATTTTTGTCCATTTTGTATTTTTCAACAGCAGCTAAAAATTAAAATGAAGCAGCTGGCATGGCCGAGCCGAGGACTCGACTCTATCGCGGCATTAACAAACTTTCGGGTCAGCTAAAAGGCAAAGTTGCCCCTGGCCAGCAGCATTCAAGGTGAGTCAATCAACACAAAAGGATTTAAGCCGGGCACTTGGGGCTGCATTTGCTTCTCGTTAAGGGCGAATAAATTTCCACATTTTACTGCAATGCATTGTTATGTTTAACTCTGAACTGCCCGTGAATGCTCCTCCTTTTGTGATTGTCTCGTAATAAAGGGCGTGGCTCTGGCTTTCAATCAAATCTCGCCCTCTTTCTGGTAATAAATGAGCCCTTTGGAGTGGCTCCCCCTTGATTTTTCTCTTTACATGCAGATCAAACATATGTTTGGCATTGAAGGACACTTTCTGTACACACTGAACCCTCGGCAAACCCTCGAAGGCGGCAATCAACAAAGCACTTGTAGAGGACTCGAAATTCGCTTGGCTTTGTCATTAAAGGCGACAAGTCGAAAGGACACACTCATGTTCATATACTTATGCCCGGAGTATAGACGCCAGACGCTTTGGCCATATTCAAAACACGCAACACTTGTCAGCAGCAGGCGGCGGCAATCATTCAACATGAAAACACACGCACCCCGCACACACAAAAAAGAAACAATGAACTGCCTATGAAGATTTTCCCCGACGCTTTTTCCAAAGGAAATACTTTCGGTCCTTGGCTTTGGCTTAGGCTGAATCAGAGTGTTCTTTCGTTGTTTGTTACTCAGCTGTCATCATTAAAGGCTGCTGCCTCTGGTGCCTCTCTGTTGCTTATGACTTTCAGTTACGCTTCCTCGCAGCCATTTTGGCAACGCCATTTTTATGTCCTGCAAGCAGTTAACGGCAGCAGAGAGTCCTTAACACTCATTTCCCTGCCCCCCCTATACATATATATTGTATATTCATGTTTCTGTGTGCATGTTCACGCCCTAACACCTGCAATGACTTTGTTGACAGCCGCGTGCTCGCGGGTAGGGCGTTGACGGTTATTTATGACATTTATATGCTATATCTGAGTGATTTTCCCCGGCCAGACAATCGCTGCAGGTGTTGCAATTTAATACAAAAATGTTTGTCTCTGGAGGAGACAGCAAATTACATAATAGTTGTGGCAATATTTGCTTTGATTTAAAGGATTTCCTGATTGGAAAGTGTAAATAGGATTAAGATCAAATTGATAGTAATTGCTTTTCATTAAAGTTTGTGCGAATTATTATCAAGCGAAGCTGGCATTGCCTTGGGAAAAGGTTTGTTAATCTCTTAACACTAAATAAATAGCTTTGAAACAAAAATATAGCTCTACAATGCAATGTAATGGAAAGTAAACTGAGAAACTGAGAAATTAAATTAAGTTCTCATAAAATCTTTAATATTTACTTTCCTTTAAATCGTAATTGCATGTAGCTACTACTATCTCGGACAAAAGTACAGTTTTATGCACATTGCGAGGGCGCAATGTGGGCGTGGCACAAATTTGAAACTTGCATAATCTGCTTACACAATTAATGGATATAAAGTAAAAAGAAATATGTCTTTAGCTCTTATCTTTTCCGAGAACTATGTGTTTATACCTACAACGGACAGACGGACAAACATACGGACATGGCTAGATCGACTCGGCTGTTTATGGTGATCAAGAGTCAGCTTTGTCAGGCGAATGATGGCTTATAGGGCGTTTTCTCCCTTTTTCATACATTTACACAATCGAAATATATCATTTGTATAATTATACAGGTCTTATGGCCTTTCCTAAATGTTTTCTTTTAATAAAAACACAAAATTCCAAGGGAAAGTTATTATTTAAATTCAACATTTTTAAGTTAGAGGCAAAAAAAGATGTCCCATTTTAATTTAATTAAAATATCCCAGCAAAATGCAAGACAATCCGTTTCATTGATTTTTCCCCGCTCAAATATAGCAGTTGAATTTATTTGGCACCGCATTGAGAGCGTTTTATTGGGAATATGGAATCAATCGGGCCGAAAAACATGGCACTTGTTTGACTTATTCATGCGGCTTGAGCATTTGCATCGAACACTTCCAGTTGCCTACTTGTGGGCGCGTTTCGAGTACGAAGGCAAACACAATTGTTTTGAGGTCGCCCCTCAATTGCCTGGACTCGATTCTGTTTGTTTATGTGGCCCGGCTCGGTTTTGTTTGCCTGCTTGTACGGCTTGCACTTCACTTAATTGAATCAGTGTGATTGACATGTCTCCCCTGCACACTATACGACTATATATGTGGCATAGAAAACGGCATGGAGATGTCCACCGTTGTGCATGGAGATGTGTGATCTCTGGTCAGCTTTGTCAGGCGAATGAATGAATCAACGAATGCACGGCCGTCCTTTTGTGCACCACTCACAATGTTCATCAATTATCAACTAAAGGAACGGGCAGCAGAAACAGGAGGCAGGAGGCAGGAGGCAGGATCAGCTCCTGCCGCTGAGCAAACAGAAAAAGCAATAAATCTAAACAAAAGGCCTCTGGGGGGGAGGCGAACAAGGACACATAGATTATGCCCATGAATTCAGCAGCTAGAAAGTCCTGTTTATGACCCTTTGCCGGGGCCAATGAATTGCTTTCACATTTTTGGTTTATTGCCCCGAACTGAAAATCTTTCAGTTTTTCCAACACAACAAAAAGTCAAGTCCAACTAACCGGCAGGCAAACGACAAGTTAGCACTTTTTTGTAGAGAGGGGAACATACTACTCGTATATATTGCCACTGCTGTTGGAGCCTTGTACAAATACAATTTAAGTAAAACAAGCTTGGCAACAAAGTTTGTGTTCGCTTTTCTTTTTCGGGGCTTTTCTTTTCCCGGAAAATGCAGTCACATGTGCATAAAGGCGATGGTGAAAAAGGGATCAAGACGTGCGGTGGAAATGGAATGGCACAAAGGCGGCGAGGAAAAGCGCTTGCCAAGGCAAAGCCATTGATTGCAGCACGCAGTGTCGAGGGGGGGAAAGGGACAAAAAGGACACCCCGGCAAGGATAAAGAAGGCAAAAAGGCGTTCACATGGCAAACATAAGTCGCACACTCAAATCAATAGCATTGACAGGTTGGCATTGTTTGAAAAACGAACCAAACGACTCGACTCAGAAGCCAAGAAACGGAAGGAAGGTTGGCCTGATCGAATAAGAGAGATACAGATGGAAAATCAGAGGGTTCTAGGGGTTCTAGGGGTTCTAGGGGTTGTTGGGGCTGTGGGGGTGTGCCAATTGCATTCATTTGACTTGACTGGGCTGCCAATTGTCTCGATGCAATGGAAAATTTCTAGCAGACGTCATTGGAGAGGCAATGGAAAAGAAAACCAGCAAGCAGACAAGGCTTTTACGCTTTAAATAAATGATAATTTCCTAAAATTCAGAAAACCTGCACGTGCTTTCCCCAACATTTGCCTGCCTCGCTGGCAAGATACAAAAGTTAAAACAAATTTAAACAGATGAGTAATGCAGCATCGAGCGGCGGAGAGCAAAACAAAAAGCAAAATAAAATTGTTCAAGGATTGTAATTACAAAAGCTAAAGCTGCAAAAACAACCACAATGAAATGGCAACAGCAAAAAACAACAAAACGGCGAAAAGGCAGCGATAAAAACTACCTTGGCCCAGTATTGAAAGCGCCTATAAAGCACACTCCCGTCCCTTTGTGACCGAGTGGGTGTGTCGGGTATGTAGATACATGTACGAGTATATTGGCTATAGCCACAGACGATATGCACTCTCGAGCAGGTTCCAACTGCGACTGCGACTGCTACTCTTGCCCCTGCAGCAAGCGGCAATAACAAGCAACAATAAATGTCAGTGCACACCCACGCCCCTGCCTTTGCCTTATTTTCCCCGCCTTTTCCCTGCCAGACACTGAAAAGTGCATTCAAGACGTGACCAAGTCGCCGAAAAAAAAGATAACGAGAGAGCGCAGCGAAGACAATTTTCGTTTCATTTCACTTCAGCTTCGGTGCAACGTGGCGTATGCTTAATATGGCTGTTCTCGATGCACAACGAGAAATTTATCAAGTTTCAGAATATTCTATAACCTAAGTCTTGTTTTACAATATACCTTTGCAACTTGCTGTTATTTTGTATTGTTTATATATTGTTTATATTTTCTAAACAATATGTTTACGAAATTTTCTATATCTCAGTGCAACAGGGCGTATACTTCATATTTTTTTGTATTTTTTTAGTCCAAGGGCGTATGCCTAATCTGATGGTGCAAAATAAATTTCTCTAAGCCGCAGCTTTGGTTTTTAATTAGATTGTATACATTTAAAGCATATCATTTGCTTAAATATGTTTCTATAAATTGATATAAATATGCATCAATTGTTACTATATATTTATAGGTAATATTCGAATCATTATTTCAATTTTAGAGCCACGGGGCGTATGCTTAATATGTCTGTCCTTGAATACCAGAAAAGGGCATTTTTTAAAGGTCATATGTCACATAATTAATTAACCATAAACTCTAAAAATAAGTTTACAATTTGATTATTTAAGTCCTCAAAGTAATGTCACCTCAATCTCTTCGGGAATAACCCATTTTCACGGCGTTTTTCGCCGTGTGGCAAGCATAAAATTGAAGAGCTCATGATTGGCGGTGGCAGGGAGACGTTCGATGGGTGGCGGCTGCACGGTGGGCGGTGGGTGGTGGTGCAGCGACTGCTCAACAGTCTTATCAGTGACAAAGTTTGCCCAAGTCAAGCACTCGACATATTTGTCGTCCAAAGATTGGAGGAGGCCACCGAGCGCAGACGGCAGACGAAGACGACAGACATGGCAAAAAACGAGTGAAAAAACGAAAAAAAAAACTGAAAACCTGGCCAACCTCAATGTTGTTGCTGTGGACCGATAACACACACACTCTCAACACTCGCCGTGCAAATTGGCCAAGTCATAAAGGCGAACTCAATTTGCTGTTGATCACGTTTATACTTGTAGTATCTGTTTCTTATACCCCACTGGCCCCCCGACGGGTCTTTTTGGCTTTTGCAATTTCCTGCAGGCCAGCAGCTAGTGCAACAATGGAAATCTTTTTATTACCAAAGAAGTAGAACAGTCGAAAATAAAAGCAACACAATTAAAATTATTTATTAGCGGGCCCGACAACCGAAATTGGCCGAGCACAGATGGGAGGCGGCGGATGATGATGATGATGATGGTTGTGATGGCTAGGAGAACCAGCAGCACCAGCAGCAGCAGCCGCAGCAGCAGCAGCGAGAAACTGGCGCACATTTGGCCATGTCTTTTTGGCCAGTTGCCAACCGTAACAGCAGCAAACACAATGCGACCAACTTTTCGGCTACTATAGCTTATTTATGTGCGTTGGCTGCAAAATATGGCGCACAAAATATTTTCTTCTATTGCCAAGCTTTTCATCCTGCTTCTTGTACATTTTCCCTTTTTTTTTTTTTGGCTTTTTTTTGTGGCTTATTTACTGCACAAGCAGCCGAAGCTAATTGGGTGGGCAGGCAGAGAGGGCGGTGTGTATATAATATATAATGCATTGTGCATATTTAACATTATTTATGGATGGGAAATATATTTTTTGAGTGACGGCCCCTGCCTTTGGTTCTAGTTGTCGCCAATGGGCTGGAAATGCAGCCCAAGCAGCTCCATAATTTATTTGTCAATATATTCCTCAAGTTGGTCACGTTATTTATTACTGCAAAAGTTATGCATACATTTTTTTGCCCTCGATGATTTGTGGCGTACTTTTGGGGGAGTTGTCGAGGGCTTTAAGAATGCAATTTTTTGTTGGTACCATGTACTTTGGGTTACAAATTGTATATTCAGTTTGTGCAGCGAATGTTACAGGAAAAAAGAAGCTTTTCCGAGCCTACAAACTGTATAGTCGATCTGACCTTGTCTGTCAATCTGTCCGTCAGATATGTATAAACACGTTGTTCTGCGAGATGGTAAGATCTAGAGACGTAATTCCTTATGTTTTATATGCGTTTAGCATATACGCAGTATATTTCATTCTTGAATTAAGGTCACACCCCTTTCCACCTTTACAATTTTCAAAAAACTGTATCTCCGAAATGGTTAAAGCAATAGATATAAATCTTTTTGCCTACAGTTAAAAAATTAAATATCTAGCCATGTCCCAAGTTTTATACAGATTGAACAATAAATAATGAAGATACAGCCTCTGCTAATGTCAATGCCGGATAAGGTCATATTTACCTTTTGTTTGAGCTAGTTTTTTGAAAAAATGTAAACGTAAAAACTAATTGCCAATGAAAATAGTTACATGGTATCTTGTTGTCGAGAATCCCACGTTTCTACTTGCTTAAGTATTTGATGTCATAACCAGTGGAGGCAAGTTATGTGGGTTTAAGCTTGGATTTCGTAAAGCTAGGTGTAATCTCCAAGAATTCCTCGTTTTCTGCTCGTTTCTGAGACCCCTCAGTGCACTCGAATCTTTCGGCTTCTGCGCGGTTTCTTCTTCTTCGGGCAATTCTTATCACTTTTGTGACTGAAACCAGAAGACCGGAGAAGAAGACACCCGAGCCGCGCCGCGGAGCTCGAAGAACCGAAGAATGTGGTGGCCCGAAAAGTTTCGGCAAACAGTGACCGGGAATGCAGTGCGATAGGGTCGCACTCGAGTCACTGAACCCAATCTCCACAGAAGCACACACACAGCACCCGCTTATCAACATTTTGTGTTGTTTACTCGCTTTCATTTGTGTGTTTTCAGGGGGTGCCTGCCTGCCAGTGTATTGCCAAAAATGTCTTGGCTCGGTTGATTGACAAATCGTGGGAATACAATGACATATTGCAAATATAATATACGGCATATATCGATCTGTATCTAAGGAGGAAGAACATTTTGGGGTTCAATTACCTGGAGAGAAGGTAAACGAGCCGGATAATAGAGACTTTCGCGTGTGAATAAACCCATTTTTCCATTTTTCCATTTTTCCGCTGCACTCACATCGTTTACTCTGATGTATTACCCGGTGGGGCCAAAAAAATGAACAGATTTGCTAATTAAACGTCAGTGGCATATAAGGCGGCGCATTTCCACACACGCGAAAAATTAATTAAAGAATTGTCACATCAATCAGGTTGCAAATTATGGCCCTCTTCTTGCCGTTTTTGTTCGCCGTGCACAAGAATTTTTAAATAAACAAATAAAATGCAGAAAATAGATTTATGTCCGAGTGCTCGAGAATTTATGACAGATGTAAAAAAAAAAAACAAAAAGAAGAAATGCCAACGTTTTCATGAGCTTAAATCCTCACTTGCGGCGCGAGTTTTCCTTTTCCACTTTTGGTTTTATGAATGACGTTGATTCCACTGCGGGAGCCGGGAACCGGTGGTCATATCCATGTCCCTGAGTGACTGACTGACTGACTGCCTGACGGACTGCCCACTGACACTTCTACTTGCAGAATGAAAGGAAAAAATATGGCAAAATAAAAAGGAAAAACACTTGCGTTGATAATGAGAAAAGTTTCTGCCGCGGCTTTTTGTTCTTTCTTGCAATTCTTGGCAATTCTTTGCAATTCTTCGCTCTTTTGTTTTGACGATGATCCTTGGCGCTTGGTAATGAGATATGCACTCGGCCACTTTTGTTTACACACGGCCAGCTCTTTGTATATACTTGTACGCGCTGTATCTTTGAGTTTTCCTTGGTCTCGAGTCCAGGTGTTCTTGGCTGAGATTTCTTTTAATTTCCCCTGAAAATCTGCTCGCCGCTTTTAATTACCTAACCTCAGCTGGCCGGTGTTTATTCCGACTAAAGGAGCCCAGCAGTTGGCAAACTGTTATAAATATTTGGAGCTCAAGTTTAGGGAAAGGTCTGGCAAACAATATTCAGGTATTCGGGTATTAAGTTATGGTGGTTCTGGGAACACATATTGACAAAAGAAATGTATTTCCTCCTAAATTCATGTGTTAACATTTTGGAATTCCCCTTAACATATGAAACTCTTTTTATAGGGTTTACCATATTTATAGGACACCTGAAAACTAAAGTTTGAAGCAATACTACAGCCAAAGTAGTTACTTGCATGGTAAACTGATAAATAGGGAATATAGTACCTATGATATTTTAAGTATTTACAACTTACTCAAAATTAAAAAAAAAACGATTTTTTAACATGAAAGTAACAGATTTGTAGGACACATGAAAAGTATGGAAAAACCGATCAAATTGGTATTTTATAAGGTTTCTTTGGTTAAATTTATGGTTTTAAAATTGTATTTATTAACATAAATAACCAGGCCATAACTTTCACCTCTTATTAAAGAAAAAAAGGCATTTATAAGGCATATAGCATAATGCCAGGTCCAATTAATGCCTTTTTCCTTTAAATTTCACTGTAGAGCTCTTAAACTTTTTAATTTACTTTGAATCACACTCAATATGTCTCCAAAATAATAGTTTTATTATTTTTTAGGAATTTTAACCCTTTGATTTCTTTAATTTGGTCAACTTTTGCTTTTTTGCTTGTCCGTAACATATAACTTTTGCTTTTAACTTGTCTGGAAATTGTTCCTTTGTGTGTGCCCTTTAGCATCTTACTGAGGAAAAAAGGCATTTATAAGGCCAAAAACATATTGCTAGGGCTAAGAAATGCCTTTTTTCTTTTAATTTCACAGTAGAGCTCTCATTCAATTTAAATGTAGTTTTATTTACACACAATATAACACCAATAAAATTGTTTTAATAGATTGTAGGAGTTTAAACCTGTTAATTTCTTTAACTTGGTTAGCTTTTGCTTTTTGGCTTGTCCATAACTTTTTTGGAACTTTTGCTTTTAGCTTGTCTGGGAACTTGTCCCTTTGTGGAACTCTTTTTATCTGCCACCAAAAAAACGAATTGTTTTATACATTTTTTGTTGTTTAAAAATCTCTGTTATCGCGGAACCACGTCACTTTTTTTTCTGCACTCACTTCACTCGCTCGCCAGAGATTCTTGCGATGTATGGGCCAACCTGTCGTATGCTTAATGACGTGTGCACATATTGCAGGGGAATGCAAGTACTTTGCGACGTCAATAAACGGATTTCTTTATGCAACTTGACTCATATCTTTTTAGTTAGCCAATCGCAAATACGAGTATATGGAAGTTGTACCAACCTTTGTGAAACTATTCTCCTTCGCTTGGGGATCGCTCGGGGTTGTTTATATAGAATGAATATCCAAGGGCTGCTGAAAGCGTATTCCAAAATGCAAAGTTCAACGAAGTATCCAACAAGACTCGAATTATTTTGAACACTTTAATGCGAAACTAATGGATTCACTTTCCGTGTGGCATTTTCCATCTGTTTTTTGTATTCTTTTTTTTCCTCTTGTGTTGTGTGGTATTCCGAAAGAAACGAAAATCTTTATGAAATGCACTGATTTCCGAGTAGACTATTTCCTCTCTCTCGATAAAGATTCTTAGTTGTTTATGTTTGGCAACAATTTGGATTTGTTTTTTGTTATTTTCTATTTTTTTTGCACTAATCACTTTGACACTTGGTATGTGGAATACTCTAACAAAATGCAGTTTTTTTGTGTAAAAAGTTGAGCAGCAAGTTGCAGATTTTAATGCTTTATTTTGTATATATTTTTGGAACACGCACTTTTTTGTTGGGATCCCTCTTGGAATTCCTCTTCTGTTTGGTTTTGTTTTTGTTTGGCACTTTTGAGTCTTTACCCTTTGGGTTTATTTCTGTTTCGGAAAACTCGGCGGCATTTTCCTGAATCCGAATTTTTTTCGTCGTCTCTCTATTTATAGCTGCGAAAATTTTGCTGCGGTCAGCAATTTAAAAATAACAATAGCTCCACATGCACTTCTTGTTTCACTTTTGGACTTGGGCATACAAATTGATGCTTTTATTTGATTTTTTTTTTTTTAATTTATATTTTTGTTGAAGGGCTGCGGGTTTCAATTTCCATTTCCATTTCCATTTCAATTTCAATTCAATCAGCGGCGGCCACTGTTAAGAGGGGTACCGTTTAGAGTGGCAAGCGGCGTTTGCGAAGAGCAGAAGCTGTTAAAGTACCCGCTGCGGCGTTCCACTCACTTCGATGAACATCTTGTAACTATTTTGAGTTTTCAAAAAGCGCACCGCACGAACGCGAAAGCTGCAGAGCGGTCAACAAAAAAGCAGCAGCAACAGCAGCAGCAGCAGCAGCAGAAGCAGCAGCAACAACAGCAGCAGCAGCAACAGCAGGGGCAGCACAAGAACACACAGAGAGTCCAGCTCTCTTTGTTGCTAAGAGAAAAGAAACGACAACGACAACGACAACGACAACGGAACGACACGAAGCGTTAGCATCCGCGGTGAAGAACTGAAGCCGAACACAACAACAGCGACAACAACAAAGAGCCAGCCACGAACCCGAAGCTCTGTAACACGAGCACCAAGCCCGCCTCAGCAGTGCGAGCGAGATGGGGCGCGCTGACGAAGAGCAAGAGAGCCGCAGCAAGCTCCACTGCATTTGGACCATTAACAGTGGCCGGCTGTTAAGCCAACAGACCATTCAACATTCAACAGTGGGCTCTGTTAACGGAGCAACCACTTTTGATGCCATTTGTGCGATTTTTGTGTGTATTTTATTATTGTTTTTGTTGTTCTTGTTGTTGTTGTTCTGCTGGCAAGATAGAAGCCATATGTTGGCGAATTTCATGGCTAAATGCCCAATCTAATTGCCCAAAGAAGCCGCAAAATAACAGTAGCCGCCCTCCCCCAGAATCACACCCCTTTTCTCAAGAACAGGGGATGCAAAGTCCTCGGGGAAATGCAGGAAAAACAATGGATCCTTAGGGATTGGGCCTGGAACTAGCATGTTTTCACAATACAAATGGTTTCATTGAATTACCTAGCTCGAAAAACAGGGGGAAAAACGTTATAATTCAAAGATCTGGTAAGTCAAAACATCTATGAACCCATAACTTGGTTTTCCTTTGTGAAGACTTTGTTAAGTCTTCGGGGAAATGCAGGAAAACCCATGAATTTTCAGGGATTGGGACTACAACCAGCATGTTTTAGCAATAAGAATGGTTTCATTTGGTATTATTTAATTACCTAGCTCTTAAAACAGAAGAAAACATATCTAATTTAAAGATCTGGTAGGTCAAAAACACCTGTGAATGCGAAAACCCAATAACCTGGTTTGTTTGTAAATATCTTAAAAAAAAGTTCATCCCCAACTTATCCAGACTTCGGAAAATTGTAGGAAATATAATGAATTCTAAAGGAAATAGGTCTATAGACCCAATTATTCTATAGAATTATCATGTCTTCACCCCAATTATAGAATCATTTTATTACCTAGCTCTTAAAACAGAAACATTTTCATATTTCCAGCATAATCTAGGTTAAAAACAACGCTTTATGAACCTCAAATTGTTTACCCCAATAACAACAGAATACACATATTTATTGTATATTCAATTATAAACAATACGAGTATTTACCCCAAAATCCACACTGAAATCCCCTCACTTTCCTGTTAATCACTCCATTTCGTTCAATTAAAGGCCGAAAACAATCAGATCCTCTTTGAATATGAAAATCCTATTATTTGGTCTTATCAATTTCCAGCGAAAACTTGGCCTTGGCTTGTGATTGGAGGGGATTGCGGGCTTCTGGTCATTAAAGTCGCCGAAAGTATTAACCGAACAAGCCAAAGCCACGCAAATAAGCACACAAATGGCTATGAACGGACGGACAACAATTGGGCCTTGAGCACAATAAGCGCTTATTAAATGCCCTGAAAATGCGAATCAACTTTTCAGCTAAATGGAAAGTGGCAGTCGAGGACGCTGGAGACGGAGTTGGAGGGCTGGAGAGCTGGAGAGCTGGGGGCGGAGATGAAGTAGTTGCTGCAAAAACAATGGAAATGCCATGGCCGGAAATTCACGCAGCGGAAGTTGAGAGAAAAGGCTGTGAGGAGGAGACACAAAGTTATGCAAGATGGAAACACAGCGGGGGAGGGGCTACAAGGTAATGGGGATGCTGCCAATGCCACTTGGGGACGTCAGTCACCCACAAGATATTTCCCCAAGCGTTTTCCCCGAACAATGTTGGCCACTCAAACTCCAGGACTCGGATACGGCTCCGGCTCCAGCTCCAGCTCCAGCTCCGGTTAAGTTACTTCTTTTGAATACCTTTTAATAATAGTTCAGGGGGAATATGAAATATTTTGTGGAGCAGGAAAGAATTCCAGAGTTTATATTGAGTAGCTTTATATTATACATTTTTGTCTGGTTTAACGTATCCAGTTGGGGTTCACAACGAACCAGATTTTAAATACTCTTATAATGGTAATACGAGTACAATAAAGAATCTTGGTTTCTAGCCTTAACGGTATTTTCATCCACATAATTGACAATATCCCCGTAAGGGCTGGAGAAACAGATAAAAATAACTTTGCATACAGCTAGAAATTAGAATATATAACCATGTTCTAAGTTTTAAAAAGTTCGGGTAAAAAACAATGAAGATACGGCCGACCAAAATGTGTACCACCCTTTGCCAGTGTCTTCTGACATTGACAATAATTTCCTCATTGTATGCATTGGTTTTATGCTTATGGGCATAGGTTTAAATATAAAATATAAACCACTGGTTTAGATACTATTTCTTGGTTAGCACTGAGTTTTGTGTACAATTTACAAGCTAAAACTAAACTAATTTTATATATTTTTGGTTTCAAATTTCTACTTTGTCTTGTTTTATAGTCCTTAAGCTTAAATGTTGTGTATTTCTAGTTCTTTCTCCCACAACTTAGGTGTTATAAAGTATTTTAAAGTGCTTTGTTATGTACGAGTATTATTTATGTGTTCGTGTTTCTTATTCCTCAAGTTGTATCCCTCAAATGAATGCATATTTCCGAGATATATATTTTGTCGACGGCCAAGAAGTTACCCATAAATATTCAAATATATTAGAATAAACGAAAACCCTTGAACTTGACGCCCTTTTTTTACCCTCCCCCTTCGGAAATTCCGCCCTTTTTTTGGGGGAAGTCCCCTTTCGCTTTCTACCCCCAATTTCGTCTCAGCTTTTCCTCCTTGAACACTCATCTTTCTGACAGTCTACGATTTTTGCATGCCTTGGCGGAGACAAAGCGAGCGAAAAATGTTTCGCCGCCTGGGAATAGAAATGGCATAAAAAAGCGTCTGCAAAAAAAAGGCGGGAAACAGAGTTGAGTTGGCCAAAAACAGGGAATTGAATTTAATCTAAAAACGCTTTGGCATTAAAAGCCCCAAGGAAAAAGTCCACAAGATTGGCACATACCCACACGATTGCATTCACATAAATTGTAAAAAAAAATCAAAAATAATATTCTTAAGCATAAATCAGGTATGCGGATTGATAAATGGGCGCCCCGGCACTTAGCACGTGCTCCCAGTCACTCCGTCACAGGTACAAGGACATGCACGAGGATGGCCGGGACATTTGGCAGGCGTTATTTATGGGTCTAAAGGCGAATGCAATTTGTTGTGGTCAACAAATCGCTACACACAAATGTGCTTCGTTTGGCCAACAAAAATGAGCAAGATCATTAGAGACAAAAGTTTATTAGTCACGTCCAAGGAATGCGAATGCGAATCCCAAATCCTGAGGGCGAGGCTTCAAATATCAGCACACGAAAAAAAAAACGCTGCGCTAAAAGCAGCCAAAGAAATGAGCTTAAGCCAAATGGCGTTAATCCATGAATTATTGCCTAAAAGCATGCCAAAGCGCATTAAAGTTGAGGGTGACATCGAAGTGGATTTTTTTGGCAAAAGGTGAACAAGAAATCAGGCAGGTAGTCAAAGGACAGGCCATCAACAAGATACTCTCTTGGAGTCCGGCATTAGAGCATCACGATGAGGGGTATACTCTTTCAAAACGTTATAAACATTGCCTTAAATTTGATGAATAATAAAACATATAACTCTCAAAAAGTTACTAGAAAGTATCTCAAGGAATTCTGGAAATTCTGAAGATCGAAACTCCAAGATTATGTTACTATCCCATAAAGAATTCTCAAGATCATAACTTAAACATTACTATTCCCATAAGGAATATATAATTCACATTATTAGTCGATTTTTCGGAATATTTCAAACCCCTTTTTGCAATTTTAGATAGCAAACTCTTTGAAACAAAGTGAATACCCTGAAACATTAGCAAATATACCACACAGCATTAGTAATGCCCATGAAAGTGCCAACGAAGAACATGAAACATTCATTTTGATTTCTTTAGCTCCGAAATAAACTCAGAAAAAACACCCAAAAAAAGTGTGACTGAAGAAAAAGTTATAAAGAAAAATAACACCAGAAATACTGACCGCAAAATAAATAAAAAAAAATAAACAATAAAAAGAGGTAAGCGAGCCAAATGTTTTGGACCGCACCCATGGGTATAGCCATCGCATTCGTATCTCTTTTTCTGTGTGTCACAAGTTTAAAGTTGTACATTTTTTGTTGTAGGTATTTCTGTTGTTTTTTATGAGTATTGACATTATAATCAACGCCGTTTTCAATTTCAACAAACCTTTTTGGCGGCACAAAAAAGTTGCATCCTTCGACAAAAAAAACTTGTGTTTACTTTTGGGTTGCTCACCTTTTTTGCTCCTTTCCATTTACACTTTTCGGTTTGGTTTTGGTAAAAAAAATATGTAAATTATTGCCACATCTATATGTATGATATTTTTTGTCTGTGGCATGCGTCAGTCACCTGAGGTATTTCGCTTTTTTGCGCTGAATGGTCTCGTTTTTATTGGTCTGCAAAATATAGTTTCTGACCCGAGAGCTGATGCCGAAATCCCAAAAGAATTTCTCGGTGCGAGACGTTTTCCATTTCCAATTTTCTTGATGGCCATGGCAAGAGGGTGGCTACAAAAGTTCCTTGGGGTGACTTGTGCATCCTTTTGATGCCCGAAGTGAGAGGGTTAGACGGCAATAAAACGCCAGCTGGAAGGCATTTGATGACCTTAAAGTCGAGACGGAGGGATTTTATTGAAATTTTTTATGCCCCGTGCAGGGAGAGTGAATTAAATTTACCTTCAAGTTGCAGGAGTTTTTGAGGGAAAGGTTGGGCACTTGCTTAGATAATTAAAGGGATTTTTAAATGTTACATTAAAGCTTTTTTTTCAGGGCCATAACTAGTTTACTTATGAAGAAAGTATACTGATAATTGTGTTTAAGGAACATCAGAAAGGGGTTCTTTGAAACTTTATAAAATTCGAGAAAATTGGAAGAAGGCGGTTTGTTTTTGGACTATAAATTTATTTAGAATTCATTTTGGGATACATTTTTCCTTAAGTTGCTGAAGATTTTAAGGGAAAGTTTAGGCATTGAATAGAATATTAAGCGGATTTTGAAATATTCCAATACAGCCTTTTTTTGATAAAGTAATCACTAGTTTATACTTGCAGAAGGTACGAATATTTTAAAAACTTTCAAGAAGCATTTTTTTGAATTTCAAAGTCTTAAACTATATAAAACTGAAGATATAAAGGAGAAAGCGGTTTATTTTTGAACTATACAATAAAAGTGCTATATATTAGCACTAGAATCCAAAGAATCGTTAGCCCAAGCACAACCTACTCATTAGGAAAGCAAAATGCATACTGAAATGAAAGTTTTCCCTGACTTTTCCCTAGGAATTCAGGGATTCAACAGATGTCCCCCCAGCTTCCCTTCTGCCGGAAACATTCTCCTGCTTACTCGCCAGTGGAGGACATTGACATTGATCTCCACTTCCATCTGCCCATCTGCCCATGCTGACAATTAGCCTAAACTGCTTCCCCGGCGACCCAAAACCAATATTGGGCCACTGACCAAGTCTGGCAATCATTTTGATTTATGGGGCCACCTCCCTACCTCCTCCCTCCCTGCTCTCGACTGCAGTTGAGTCAATATTTTTGCAGCCAGCCGGGGCGGAGCTATTCAATTTCAAACCGCCCCCCTACCTACCTACCAACCTAACCGATGAAAGAACTTTTGGGGGGAGGGCACGAAAGCTGACCTTTGTCTCAAAAGGCAAACAATGTGAAAGACAAACCAGAGGCCCACAAAAGCAAACCAAACGAGAGTCCAAATGAATTAAGTTATGGTTATTGACATTTAATGCAGGCACACACATTCCAGTTCTGGATTCCTGTTGACAGATGAGAAGTGTCTGCGAACTTTGCTTTTGGGTTTTCGGTCTTCGGTTTTGGGTTTTAGGTTTTGGGTTTTGAGGCTTTGTGATTCCAGTTTCGAGTTTCGAGCTCCGGAGGGGGTGTGGGTGGCGAGCTGAGCTCTAAACACGATCGCATTGTGACTCAAATAGAAAAACGGCCAAAAACAAACGACACCTTTCGGCCACCGGAGTGCCGCCTCTATTTTTATCTGCTCTGCACTTGCAATGCCCGCTTCTGTTTTTGCTTCAGAAATTCAATGCCTCAAACTTTATTTTTTTTGGCGTTTTTATGCGACTGCAGGCTGACTGAACAGTAAAAAAGTATTGAATAACAATTTGAGGGGAAAAAAAGGGTGCAAGAGTACTAGGAAACATTAAAAGGCTTTGGAAAAGTTTCACTTTCTTTAACCATTTAGGACATATCTATAGTTCTTTGAAAATGTTAGAGGCGTAAGGGGGCGTGGCTATACGTCAATATAAACATATTCAGCATATATACTAAATGCACCTAAAACAAAAAGAATTATGTTCCTAGCTTAAACCATTTTGAGGATATTATCAAATATGTGGAAGATTACGTCTCTAACTCGTACCATCTCGGAGAACGATGTCTACATGCATACAGACGCTTAATATACCATGTTTACCTTAAGGTATATGGTATAATAATTGTAAATATACTCATCATTTATATTATAACAATTTTGGGCCAACAAAAGTAGTAGAATCTTTATTTCAATTTACTTGAACTAGTAATGTTAATATTTCTTAGCATTTATGGTGGTACGAGTAACTTCTGTTGAATGATTTTTAAATAATTTCCATGAAAATTTGACCACTAAACTGACTGGTTTCTGTTAAAATTCTAATATCTCTTACCAAAATTAACGCTAATTAATTTTGAATGAATATTAAACATTGTGAAATAATTGTATTTAATTATATTCCGGGTAATTTCTATTTTCCATAAAAGATCTCACCCTGAAAGTGACTGGCTTCTAAACTAAAACACTACTAAATTTCTAATTCATCTATACATATTTATAGCGCTTCAGCCAATCCCGAAACAGAAAAGTTTCAATGCCATTTAGTTATATAAGAACAAGTAGCGTAGCATTTCCTGTTCCATTCTATTCCATTCCACCTTCTGACCTAATGATTCAACATTGTAAATCTTCCATTGTCTCTGCTTTGGCTTTTCAAGTGCAATGTCTGTCGGTTCCACCCGCTAAAAAAAAAACAAAAAAAAAAGTGTTTCCCACAACCGACTTTGTTGTTGTTGTCTGGGTCACATTGCCAAAGTAGTTGGTGTTGCTTTACGTTTGTTTTTTATTGGTCGCCTTCAGGGCTTTTTTACGTTATCCGACAATTAGTCTGCGCGCATGCGTCGCCAGCTTCATTGTCAACTCGCTTTTGTTTTTTGTTGGATTTTTTTTTTTAATTTTTTTTTTGGCGTCTGTCCGCACGTCCGTTTGTCCGTTTGTCCGTCCGTCCGCGTGTTTTATATTTTTTTCTCTTCGGAGCAGCCGTCGCTTTTCCCATATCCAAAGTATCGAGCGTAGTAAAATGTTAATTAAATTCAATTAAAATGCGCTGCGAGTCTTCGACGAAATGTTATTCACATTTCAAGGTTAATTTGACGACCAACCCAACCAAAAAAAAAAAGCCATCACATTGAAGAAGTGCCAAAGTTTACACAAAGTCGGGAGGGGGTGGTCTATAGTCTAGACCAACTGAAAAGTTCAATTGTTTAGTTGGTTCCGCAACATTTGATTTAATTTATTTGTGCGGCTAATCAAGGTGAAGTACTATACAAAATGGAAAAGTTTTAATGGTCGATTGGCCGAAAAAGTTCCCACCGGAAAAGGCTACCGGGATTTCCAAGGGGCAACGAAAAGTCAATACAAATGACAAGGAAAAAGTTTTAGCCAAATTTAGGAATTATTTCGGGGGATTGGAACTTTATTTAAAAGAAAAGTAAGAAGATAATTTGACAATGAATTATGTTTAGTTTGGAATTAAATTCATTGTGGTGGGAATATCTCAAACAAAGTTGCCATAATTTGAGTGGCAAGAACCCTTTGCCACATTTTAATAGTGCCGCCAATCTGTTGCCGTCATAATTTTCAACGGAAAACTAGAACAATGGACCCGGGGATATTAATAATAAATGCACTAAAGCAGCATTCAGCTCGAAACCGAATTGTACGAGTAATAAAAATTATTTAGCTGGCCACAAATTGTGGGGCCCTCAAAATCCGTTGGCCAGAAACCCCTGCGGCGTCAGCTGCCACTTAATGACTGAATGAATGGCCAACACGGTGCCACGCCCGCGGGGCAGGGGCACGGACTGGAGCAGGAGCAGTGGCAGGAGCAGGAGCAGGAGCCGTGCGGAAAGTATGGGCAACAAAGCATTTAATGTTTTTATTTGCGGGCGGCAGGACCTGAAAGTGGCAGGCTGCGCTCCTCTTTAGTGCGGCTTTGCGGCACAGGACTCGTGACAAA
Organism: Drosophila ironensis; assembly: GCA_021223825.1. Classification (NCBI taxonomy): domain Eukaryota; kingdom Metazoa; phylum Arthropoda; class Insecta; order Diptera; family Drosophilidae; genus Drosophila; species Drosophila ironensis. The sequence continues at coordinate 421,854 of JAJJHQ010009046.1, read as the reverse complement.
ATGGTTGCTGCTCCTGCGGCTACTGCCCCAAAAGGGCGGGCCGGGCCATGTTGTGTCGTGCAACATGTTGTTGGGTCCACGATTTAAAGAGGATTCCAGGCCCGGCAACTTTAATTCAGGCCGAGGATTTGTCCCCCGGAAACTCCGGCTTGCCCAGCTCAAGGAGATTAATTACGGCAAGCCCATGGATTGATTTAGGGATCAAAATACAAAGCTCGCAATCACAATGTTTTGGAAACGATTATTGTGGCAGGAGCCAGGGGATTTCCAGGTGATTTGCAATGGATTGTCAGCATTTGAATTTATGTATCTCGAAATATGATTAATCATGGAAATTACAGTTGGAAAAAGGGTTGGAAAGGCTTAAAATGATAATGATAAATAAACTGATTATTGGGTTTACGAATTTTAGAGTTAGAAGGTTTATTAGATATCTTATAAAAAGATTGATTTCGGAATCGTATAGGGAGAAATTTTAGATTTTATGATTGATAATTTGAGGGGCTTGTGAATGTAGAAAAGGGTTAATAGGGATTATAATTATATTGATGAATAAGATGATTATTAGGTTTATAACTTAAAAGTTTAGAAGGATTATAAGATATCATATGGGTGTAAAAGATTGATTTTTAAGTAAACATTGGAAGAATTTTCGGTTTTATGATTAATATTGCTAATATATAGTAATGCCTTGTTAAGGAAGAAAGGGGTTTATAAGGCCTAAAATCAGATAATAAACAAACTGATTATGGGGATTACTGCTTTGAAGTTTAGAAGGTTTATTTGATATCTTATGAGGTTACTAAAAGATTGATTTCTCCGGAATATTAGGAACTATTTTATATTTTAATTTAATAATTAATATTAGGGCTTGTGGAGAAAGAAAAGGGCATATAAAGCTTACAATTCTGATTGTAAACAAACTAATTATTGGATGTTTAAAAGGTGTATCCAATATCTTATTACTTGTTATCAGTTTATTTACTGGTAAAAAGGCTGATTTCTGCGTGATTTTAGGAAGAACTATAAGTCGTATTCTTACTAATGACTTGTTGAGGGTTTATTTGGGGAAGCTGTCTACTTTATCACGATTTTAATGATCTAAAATGATGCCCATCATAGCCCTAAAGTTGGCCAGTATTATGATGGCTCTCTGCGTAGGAACCTGTATTACTTTTGGGGAAAAACCCGCCAACTGGGGGCTTCTTTTTAAGTCCACGAGATAGGCTCCGGCTTAACCAATCTCAACTTGTTGTCTAGGGTTGATTGGCCTGCGCGCCTCCTAAAATTCTTATCTTGCCACTCAAACGGCTCGTGATGCCAGCGGATTTATGATCCGGCCCTTCGGCTTCTTCTGCGGCTCCCCGGCTATCTGGCCGGAGGAGATTTGTCGCTAATTTCGCTTATCGCCCACAACTCGCAGATGCAAAGGAAATGAGCCACGGCACGGCGCGGCTCGGCACGGCACACTAGGTAAATAGTCGGAAAGCTCAGGCAGACCTGAAATGTTTACGAGTTCGTCATTCTGATGGTCTGGGAATGTGGCAGAAATGAATGAATAAATTCTATATTTTTCTGTTCAGCAGCACTGACTGACCCAAAAACAAAACAAAACCGGCACAAGAAATAAAGGAAAATCCCAAGGCAGACGACAGATTAAACAAACAGCAGTCGAGCTGAGTCAGTCAGCGCCTTGAAGTGGCCCACTGTCCGTCCCTCGGCCATCCTCCCCTGCCCATCCCGCCCCCCGCCCTGGCCCACGGTTTCTATTTCTGTGGCCAGCGGTGTCCGTCACCAGCAGACGAACTGCATAAATTTTCAGCATTCAGTTTTTCAGTTTTTCAGTTTTCCGTAGATCTGGTCTGGTCTGCTCTGGTCTGCTCTGCGTGTGCAATTTGTGCCAAAGTTCTTGTTTAAAGACCGCACCGAAAGGAGGCCAAACTAATAAAGATGAAATGGAAATACATTGAGAATACGAACGAGCACATTGAGTTGAGTTGACTTGACTTGAGTTGCTGCCGAGACGGGCAGAACTATGGTATACAATTTATCATGCGATCGGTGCCATGATGCGGGTTCAAGGCTGCCCGATGCCACGGAGAAAAATCGAGGGAAATTGACGGTGAAAACTGAGGGAAAAGGAAGTGTCTTTCAGTGCAAGAGGCAGTGTAATTCGGCAGATAAATGGGCGGAGATTAACCACTCTTTGGATAAACTTTTAAGGGCGGGTGATAAAGATTGAAATATACACTAAGAAGTAACTAAAACTCAAGAGTTTCTAAGGATATCGATAGGCTTATCGATAATGTTCGTATACAATGTATCGTGAGATCGGCGCCACATAGAAAAATCGAGGGGAATCGAAGATGAAAACTGAGGGAAAAGGAAGTGAGCAGTGAATTTGGGCAAATAAATAGGTCAAGATTTAATTTGTATACCTTTTCATGCATTCCTGGCAATAAAGAGGGAAATATAAACCAAAAAGTTACAAAAATTCAAGAAATTCTAGGTATATCGATAGGTTTATCAGTACGGTTCGTATACAATTTATCATCCGATCGGTGTCATGATGCAAGTTCAAGGCTGCCCGATGCCACAGAGAAAAATCAAGGGGAATTGAAGGTAAAAACAGAGGAAAAACAAAGTGTTTTTCAGTGCAATTGGGCAGATAAATAGGCCAAGGTTTAACCTTTAAGGCTTTCCAAGCATTCCGGGCAGTAAAGATTGACATATAAACTAGTTAGTAACTAAAATTTAAAAGTTTTAGTCAGTTTTATCGATAGAAATATCGATTTGCTATCGCCCAATAAATTTTAGCCCAACCAAATATCTTCCACCTTAAGCCTAATATTTTGTGAGTACACCACATTTAACCCCTTTAAAGAGCCCATAAATCCCCGCTAAAAACTATTTTGGTAACCCCACTCAAGGAGTCTTTAAACCCTTTTCCGTAATTTATGACCCAACCTGAGGTCCCACCATCAATAAGCAGTTGGAACTTGGCCATTTATAAACCGAAAGATTGCCGGGGAAATCAATGATGTCTTCTGGCCGAGTTGCTTGGAGTTGCTTAGGGGAAGTTTATCTGCAGTGCCTGTGGCCACAACAAATCGCTGGCCATTTGTAGATACATAGTATACGCATCTTGTATGTGCGAGCATCTTTAACTGCGAAAGTCAACTAAATAAATAGTTACGAGCTCTGGAACAGAGATTTTTTGGGGTGGTGGTGCTGGAGGAATCTCCTTCACATGTCGCGCACAATTGCCACTAATTTAACGTTGTGGGGTTTGGGTTTTTCTTCTTTCATTTTCTCTTCCACTTGGCGCTGAGCTTTTCTTATGCTTAAATCAGCCTCCAAAGCTGACACTTTGTGCTGCTACTTACACACACATTACACCCGCACTTGAAGGCGCACACCCGCACACCCGCACACCCAGGGCAGCGGCAGCACTCGAAAGCATTACTAATCTGTGTCTTTTTATGTACAAAGCCAAGCCGGTGCGAGGTCAGACCCACAGAAGACATTCTCTGCTAAAAGCAAAGCAAAAGCAAGGCAAAAGCACAAGCAAAGCACAAGCACAGCACAAGCAAAGCAGAAGCATCCACTAAACCAGCAGACAGCGATGATTCCCCGGCAAAGTATCTCTAATGAGACATGAGCACAGAACACTTCAGTGGCCAACTAACTTGGACATCTCTCTCACCGGCGATGCTCTGCGTTCTTCTTGCCTTTTGTTGTCTATTTGTTGAATACCCTAAGATAAGAAGGCATTATCTGTTCCAGAAGTCGCTGGAACTACTTAAAAAGTCTCAGCTGGGCAGGCCTCATAAATAAATTGAACCCAAACCTATAGAAAGATCATATAAAACTTGAACTTGCCAAGTAGTCATTGCGAAAGTAATGCCGAAATATGTAATTATGTTCCAAAGGCCTTTTAGTTCTTGTTATTATATCAAAGTACTTCTTATGTATAAGTAAATATTCCTATTTCCATTTAAAATAAGGGACCTGTATCTGCTTCTTTGGTATAACAACTTTGAGGGCACTACTTATAAAGAGAGAGATTTTCCAGATAGAGTGCAGAATAACAATAAAAATGGTATGTCATTTGATTTAATATTAGTTATTGAAAATGTAGTATCCAAATAGAAAATATTTAACCACAAAAGTGTTAAGTTGTACGATATGATACCCAAAAGGGTATTACAATAATCCAAACATCAAGAGACCTACACAGAACCTCTTCCGATGCATGCCCCTCCCTGAAGGGAAATGTCACTTTATAGGCAATTTATGTAACCGAAATTATTGTGGGCGTGTCGTGGCAGCAAACACGGCCGGACAGACCGACAGACCGACAGACAGACGGCTAAATTAGCTTAGAAATAAAGCATTTGAGAGGCGAGTGATAGATAGATAGGCGGGTAAAGGTAAAGAGCTGGTATGGTCGCCGCGTGAGGAGGCGACAGCTAGAATCGTATTGCATTGTAAAGATCTGGAAATCAGCGCTGTGGCCCCAACGGAACGATAAGAATCTCAAGTGCAAAGCAGCCAGCGAAGCGTTCGACAAAACCAACCAAACACCCATACAGATGCCCCCAAGCAATCTTACAGATACGAAAAAAGTATCTGGCTACTGTGTGCGGTGTGAGCGGCGAGCGGTGAGCGGTTCTGGCTTTACAGCCTCAATAGTTGGCCCCTGCTATTTGAATAAGTATTTTTCATTGAATTTCGTTTCGTTGTGGAAATTTTCAGCTGTGAGTGAGTGGAGGGAGGCTAGAATAAGGAAAACAGAAAAGTAAAAAACATCACTAGTAATTAAGATGCACGAGGCAAACGGCGGAAGCGAAAAGATGGCGAACCTCTGCCATCAAATTGTGCGGCTGCGATGGCTGCTATGTTACTTTTGCTTTTGCTGCTGCTGGAAAAGCTCGATGCGCGTTTCACATGAACAATTCGTGGCGATAATTTATAGAATAAATGAAATGCATTCAAAGCCCTCCCATCAGCAGCAACCCAGCTCCAAGTTTCAAGTCCGTTTCGTACCGTACCGTACCGTACTGTTCCGTAATTAATCTATCTGCGGTTTTTTGACGTGCTTTGAATAGTCGCTGCGATTATGGCTCGCTGATCATCATCATCATCATCATCATCAGCATTACCATTAAAATCAGCATCATCGAGTCGCTGTGTGGGCCACAAAAATAAACCGCACAAAAGGCTGAGCTCTGGCTTATTAGATGTGCCACCTTCTCCGCTGACTGCTGAAAACGTCGCGACATCCCAAAGAATGCAACTTAATTTGTATGCCAAAAAATAAAAAATTATAATAAAACCAACCAAAAACCTAAAAAACCAAGAAAAAACAAAACAAAAGCATAACGAGACGAAGCGACAAGTCAAACAAAAAAGTTGAGCACTCAACAAAGGAACAACAGACAGCGAAATGTCTGCGCGTCTCCTCTCGTCTTTGGTTTTGGATTCAGACGACTCGTATTCGTATTTGTATTCCCATTCTCGGATTCGGATTCGGATTCGGACTTCAAATGAAATCAAAAGTGCAAATGACAACAAAAGACCGGGGAATCGGGGGAGCCAGCTTTATGAAAAGATATAAATGGGGGATGGGTCCAAGACCAGTGCGCCGGTTAATGAGACCCAACAAAAAACAAAAAAAAAGGAACCCCAAGACAGGCAACCAGGCAGGGAGAGACTTGTTTAAGAATCTGCCAAGAGTAGGTGGATGATACTTATTGATTAGCATTTTGCATATTGCCAAGAACCCTCAACAATCGACTACGAGTTACTCTATAACACACAAATCATTTTACACTCCTTAAAAAACAAACGTACTCTATAGGTTTATATACATTTTTCTAACATTTTTCAAGATTATACTAGCGCCGAGTAACTGTTATAAATATGCAGCGAACTACTTAGTAACGTTTAAAGGTATAGTACTCGATTGTATCTGATTTCCGGCTGAAAACATTCATATTTTTGAGTGTCTGCAAGCAAAACCTCTGAAAGTAGAAGTTTCCTCCTTGGTTGATCAGGTTTATATACATTTTTGTAACACTTTTGAAGGTTATAATACCGCCGAGTAACTGTTATAAATATGCAGCGAACTACTTAGTAACGTTTAAAGGTATAGTACTCGTTTGTATCTGATTTCCGGCTCAAAACATTCATATTTTTGAGTGCCTGCAAACAATACCTCTGAAAGTAGAAGTTTCCTCCTTGGTTGATCAGGTTTATATACATTTTTGTAACACTTTTGAAGGTTATAATACCGCCGAGTAACTGTTATAAATATGCAGCGAACTATTTAGTAATGATTAAGGGTATAGTACTCGTTTGTATCTGATTTCCGGCTCAAAACATTCATATTTTTGAGTGCCTGCAAACAATACCTCTGAAAGTAGAAGTTTCCTCCTTGGTTTTTATCAACTATCGCGTGTGTAAAACACAAAAGAAATTAGTTTACCCAAAAAAATAAACACAATAGGCGAAAAAAGTAAGCAAATAATTGCTTTGTCTATGCTTTCCATAGGCAGTTGTCTTTTTTTTCTTCGACAGAAATCTGTTTGTTGACACAACTGAAGAATATTTGAGCCAAAGATTGTTGAAACAATTGGCCCCTGCAAGACATGGAAAATTTTGATGATAGGTAATACCTCTGTATGTGGTTCTCCTGGGCATCATTTTACAGGGTATTATGCCAAAATGTAAATCATTGTGTGCAAAAAAACGGCAGCAACAAAATGCCAGCGCCAATAATCAATTGAAGTGTCTGTCTTGGCTTGTTTTTCTGTCTTATTTTTTTCCGGCGTGTTGATGAGGAAGGCGGCGGTGGTTCGGTGGTTCGGTGGATCGGTGGGTCCGGTGGGCTGGTGCTTTGGAGCTTCTGGTGGTGTTTTGGTTTTTTTACCGCCAGCGGCGACCGCATAAAGTGGAAGACAAGTGGCGGCCCGGACAAGTGCCATAGAAATGGCGATTGTGCGGATGGGTGTGCGTTTGTGGATTGCACAAGAGCCAAATGAAAAGAACGCATTGCAAACGCAGAGCGAGCCACCACAAAAAATCAAGCAATTGCCAAAGAACTAAAAAAATCGGCAGCAGAAACTCGAAAAGAAGAGGCGTCCCGTCGTAGGCAAAGCCACAACTCAAGCACGCTCTTCAGACGCAAAAGAGAACCGGACGGACGGACGGACGGACGGACGGACGGACGGACGGACAGGCCGTCCTACGGACAAAATCAATGGACAAAGATACAATATGTTTAATTTTTAGGCGAAGTCTTTAATACTCTTTTAATTAATGGGCAAGGTATTTATTGAAAAATCAAGATGGTTATGGATTTACTTTAGAAATATTTTGTAGGTTTTTGGAAAACTTACGTGATTTTGGGTCAAGATTACCTGTAAAAAAAGAATGTTTAAAATTAATATTTGCTCATTTTTAAATGATTATTAAATAGTATATAAAATAGTATCGGCAACTTAATATTTAACATAAAAAAAACCCATTGAAAATATATCAGTAAACACAAGTTACGGACAAGATTCAAGGTTGTCCACTATGTCGAGCGAATGGTTTCAAAATAAATTCAATTTCCAGTTAATAATTAATGAAAATTAGCAGGAAAAGTTAACATAAATTTGTTATTTAATATTTATATTGAGCATAAAATATGGTATTGAATATATATCAAAGTAACTTTTCTTAAAAAAAAAAACAAGCCTCAAGTTACGGACAACAAACCAGGTTGTCAACTATTTTGAGATAATGGGTTCCAAATAAATTTGATTTAGAGTAAATAATGACTAGAAATTAATACCAAATACTACAATTTATTACAAATTTTTTATTTTTTTTAGTTCTGGTGAACTTGGAGTACCCTTTCCCATAAAAAAACAATCAAAACGATACGGACGAGCCGCAGGCTGTTTCACAGCTGCCTGCTGATGAATAACTTGGGCATTGGGTGACTTTCAAGGGGGCGGTTCTGTAAACGCGGGGGCGGGGCGTGTAAGGTGCGGAAATGTCATTTGAGCCATTCGGAGTCGATGACGATAAAGACGTGGACAATGATGATGGTGATGGGGACGATGACGAACAGCGTCCAAACACGAGCTCTTGTTGTGCACGTTCCAGGGTCCCAAGTTCCCCGGTTCCAACACATATACGAGAACTCTTCATAGTTTTTTAAGGCGGCAGTTACAAAAAGAAATAAAAAAGAGCGACAAAAAAATGAAGAGGAATACAGTCATCGGTTGAAGTGTTTTTCCAGAGGCAGAACAATGGGAGGTGGAAGTAGAAGTAGAGACGGCAAACAGAATTTGTGTTACGAGTACAAAGAGTTAATTCAATGAAATTACGTAATTTAATTGGCAATGAACCGAGGCACTTTGATTTGTGTGCAGAAATAATGTAATAAAAGTTATATCAGCTCACACTTCAGTGTTGATTAATTGTCGCAAATGTTCAGTAGTTGCTATCAATTTATGCTAAAGTTAACATTTTTTCAAGTGCAGGGAGCGAAGCATTAATATAATTCACTTCCCCCCAGCGCAATTAACGCCTTGAAAATATGTGCAATGCCAACCCGGGACTTGACTGCAATCCATCAAATCGTTAAGATTCGATTCAGCGAAGTACTCAGATATGGTATCCGATAGATAGATAGGTAAAGACTTCCCATAATGGCGCTAATTGTGTGATATTTAAAGTTGATTATTAAGCTGCCACTCGGAGAGCAAATAAAGCGTATTTAACAATAAAACAATTAGCTTTAGTACTTTTTTCGTATATCAATAAAACATAACAGCAATTAAAATGTCACTGGCGAAAAATCACCAGCAACTGCAGTCGCACCGCACACACGCTTAGATACATTTGTATCTGGGAAGCGTTTGGCATTGCAGTAGAGTAGTTTGTTCATGTTTGTCTCCCTGGCTTCTGCTGCCATGTACTTGTCGTACTTTGTTGTTTATTTTTCTGTTTTTTTCAGCTTTTTTCTGTTTTTTTTTTTCTTCGTTTTGATACGTACTCGTTTTTATGGTTGTGTATATTTTAATTTAATTGCCAATGATACGCGTCATTCAAACCTCGAAGCGATACATTACGAATGACGACGAGCACTCGCTGACCACGATTACGAGCTATCTATAATTTATTATTTATGTACAAATGCTCGTATGTTTGGCGGGGAGTTGTTGAGCAAAAAGTGCGGGGGATTTTATGATATTATAAGCTTAGGGCACTCAAAGTCTCAATTAAAATTGTAGTTAAAAATAAACACCATTTGATTGTAAAAGGATGCTACCAATAATACTCTGAACAAGTAAAAACGATTATAAATACCCGGTTCTAAGTTTCCACATGATTTTTACAACATGGTATCACATAGTTATGGATATGCAATTACTTTTTCTCTGTTTATTATAGTCTACAAAATCTAAAAGATCCTAGGGACAGACGGACGGACGGAGAGACAAGCGGACAGACGGACAGACGGACAAGCGGGCAGAAGGTGGAAACTTGATCGACTCGACTGTTGATGCTGATCATACACTATTATTTTCAAGAACCGGGTATAAAAAACTAGATTTATGCAAGTATAGTTAATGTATCTTTAAAACTCGGTTGCTGCAATTCCGAATTTCTGTTTATTTCCATTTTATTCACCCTGCTTGGTGATTTTAAAATTGTTTGACCCTAAACAATACCACGATACCGAAGTGGAGCGACACCCATGGGAGCACTTTTGATGGACTTTCCTTGAAAAACTGGCAAACTGATAAGGCGCTTTAAGTTGCATTTAGTTTTGTGCTCGATTGATATTCCGACGGGTTTCAATTTAAGGTTTGCCAATCGAATGGCAGAGCTTGATAAATGGTTTGACAGCCCATTGAAGCGTGTAATTTTTTCGCATTGTTTCACTTGCCATTAGAATTGAGTTTTCTAGCCGGGATCGGGATCTACATGCGAGTACGAGTATCTATCGTCGTCAGCCGATCTTTGTGTACTGGGTGTTAAATTTAATTTATGGCGCAACACAAACGCTCCATGCTCTACATATTCCGGCTACCAGTTGGTTGCTTCGGTGCTTTTGGTTAAAGGTGTGCCTCCTGCACAAAAAACCGAATGTTTGGGTCACAACTACGAGTATGTGCGTCCCCATCGAACCATTCCATTTGCCTCCATTCCGTGTATGCTTTTTCGGATGCCAGCCCATCGCCCGTCCAATCCAATCGCTAATTGTCATCGACACGGGTCTTTGTTGTTCTGCAGCTGACTAAAATGAATGGATGGAAATTGGGGATGGGCTGGTGTGGTTGCGGCAGAAGCATCAGCTTGGCATCAGCTCTGCCAATGCACTCGAAACAAATAAGTTTGATTTTGGAAAAACTCTTGAAGGCAAACCATTAGGAAATAGCATAGGAAATTTAAAGGGAAAGTGGGAAATTGGTGTTAAAAAAATAGGATTCTCAAAATTCCTTCTTTTCTTAACCAATATAAATCTTTTGAAAGCTATTTAGGTTAAAAAAACCTAGTTAAAATAAGTCACAGAACTTAAAAAACATAAACAAATATAACTTTGATAGTGTTATAGTTTTAGAAGAGCTTTACAAACAAGCCATGGATTGTGGCAACGTTTCAGCTTATAGATTGAAACTCAACATACTTTAAAGCAGGCCTGGGCAGCCCTTAGCTCTTTCGGCTCCCATGTGAATGTCTCGAAACAAGGGAATCGACAAACTGGCTCCTATTTTGAAAATCTGTGCCTTTCGCTGCTTTATCGATACTTGAAAATATTCTATTTTAGAATGTAGGACTGTAGAACCATAGGCTTGTAAAACTTATTAAAAATGTGTCCGAAAAAGTCATAAAAAATGTTATAAAAACTGAAAGTAGGACTACAAAAAGCAGAGGCTTATAAAAAACCATTATAAATAAGTCAGAAAATCGAAAAAAAGTAGAATCACTTAAAGGTTTATACCTAGTTATAATAAATACTCCCAAAATTTAAAAAACATGTTAAATCAAAAGTAAACTGGAACCCAAAATCACAAGAATTTATATAACCATACAATTCTAGTTCGGGGATCCGCATCATTTGAAACCAATATTTTAGAAGGGTTTTAAAACTCTCCCTTACCGAAAGACTTTCCAAATTTTCTTCATGTAATGCGGAAAAAGGCCAACTCGTGTGTTTCCCATTCAATAACCACTGATAAGCCTACTCTGGGTGGGCATTTTTTTCGGTGATCCGACGGCTGTTGAAATTTTGTATGTTTGACTGGCGATGATCTCCATTCCATGGCAATTGCCTATCTGCCGAAAATTATCAGTGAGCGGCCGAGTGACCTCGCCTCGTCTTTTCTTTTATAATATTTCCCCCCGTTGGCTTTAGTTCTTTTGCTGTTGCTGCTGCTGCTTCTGCTGCTGATGCTGATGCTGCGGTTGCCTTCTCGCATTTATTCAATTTATTTCTATTGCCGCTGGATGGATGGCGCACTGGCAGACGCAATCGCAATAGCCGTAGCACTCATATCGTGCGGTTTTCGAGCCGCGAGCTACAAAGTCGTCTTCTTTAACATCTCCTTGGTCTTTGGCCACAATTGTCATTGTACTAATTCCATTAAACGATGGCGACTTGCGTGCTTTTGTAATTGAAGTGCTCATACAATCGCGCAGATGGAAGAGGAAGCTAAAGCATAGCTTTTAGCAGAGCACAGCATAGCACTTACAGTGCAGCTTCATTAAGCATCACATTTTCATTTTAAAACAATTTTTTCGGATTTTTGGGTAGATTTAATGGATTGAGTTAAATGCTACAGTGAGCAAAAATATCTAAAATATAAATTGCTATTGTTTTAAAACAATAGATTAATAAGCTGAGTTTTGTATATAAGTATCTCTTTAAAGACCTTTCAAATGAACTTTTTTCGAAATCTCATATTTTAAGATTCTTTATCTACATATTAACAATATAACTTTGGAAGTATTTAAGGATCTGTAAGCCGTAAACGCTTCTAAAGATGAAATCCCTAACCTTTTTTAAAGAATCTCCTTTAAAAGATGTATTATCGAGAGATGCTTTACTGTCCCCGCATCATGCATCGGATATAACGCAAAACGTCTCGTATATCTCTTTAAATATACACTAGAATGTTCTTGATTCTTTGTTTATTATGAAATTTAAATGATTCACAGAATTTTTACCCTTATAATATTGTAATATGATCTAATAATGATGAATTTAATGGGTTGTTTGTTTAATATCCTGCGATAGTTGTGTTATCGAGATAGGTTTCACTGTCCCCGCATCAGGCATCGGAAATAACACAAAACATCGGCATATAGTACGTAAAGTGAAGCATGTGAAGAAGACCTGGACAGGGGGGGCATGGTGCTGTAGATTGAGAGGTAGAGATAGAGTCGCCAGAAGGCGGCAGCATTACTGAAACTGAAACTGAATCCCACTGTCTGACTGTCTGAGTTTGAGGCTCTAAAATCGGCAGCAAAAAAAGAGCAGCAGCAGCAGCAGTAGCTGAAGCAGCAGCAGAAGCTGAAGCAGCAGCAGAAGCAGCTCAATGACTGAGCCACGCCCCATTGAACGTACAAGACTACGGGTAGTCGGGCATATGCGTGCTCGAGTGGCGAGTCTTTTTCATCGCCATCGCATTTGAGACATTTGACGCCATCGTCGCGTCGGCGACGTATTTATTCTTCTTGTTGCCGATGTTGCTGATGTTGCTGCTGGGGCAAGCTGTTATCAGTTGTTTGAAATTCCTCCTCCGGCCCGGGAGGAAGTCCGTCACTGGGACACAAAGACAAACCAAACACCCTGCATCAGCTTAAATTTAGACCGAAAAAAATGATGTTTAAAAAAAGTGAAACGACTTTAGGAAGTCATATATGTAAATCATTCAAGAATCTCAGACAAATTTGGCGGCCAATAAACTTTTAATGATATAAATTACTTAGGGGGTTTATAAGTTATACAATATGAAATGTGATAGAAAGCACCGTCATAATAATATGATAATATGATCTTGACAACCCTTTTGAAATATTTTGTCCAGTATGTGGTCCAAATAGATAAGGTATACTATGCAATTTGGTTTAAAGTGTATATGTATTAAAGTAATGCAAATTTTATAGTTATTTAATGTTATATTATAGTTATTCAAGTATATAGTATAGTTATAGACTTTAAATTATCAGCAAATATCATATGAAAGGTATTGTAGCAAAATTGCTTCAAAATTATAAAATTATGGAAAGGTTAACTTCAGATATTGGATATATCTGCTTTAAAAAAGTTATGAGAAGATAAAAAACTTTGAATTTTGATCCTTAAAGTAGATCTATACTGATTTATAACCTCAAAAGAGTCTTTTTGCCATTCATTTTTGTGTAAAAGGGTATCCTAGTCTTGTGTTTGGTGCAATGCCTTCGGCTTGGTCTCGCTGCTCTCCGCATTACTATGCTCTGGTTTTCACGCCTTTTTTCCCCCGATTTTCCCGCCTGGTTTTCCCCCCGTCCACCACAGTTTTCTCGCCTCTTGTAACTAATGCTTATCGTGAGGGCAAAAGCAAACGCAAAGGCAAAGGCAAAGTCAAAACGAGGCCGTCGTTGTTGCTGCTGTAGAATGCAATTTTCTAATAATTTTGTTATTTTTTTTTCATTATAGTTTTTTGCCAGCACACACACACACACGAGTATTTGGCGGAATGTGTGTGCACTCTTGTAATCACCATTAAAAGCGCTTGAAAGTTTCTGCGCGCTTCCTTTGAGTTCCAGCGCGGGGGATGTGCGATCCCTCCTCGGCAACGGCATCCCCCCCGCAAGTTCTAATGAATATGTTAAATCTGACCTAATTTCGCAGCGAAGAAGAAAAAAAAAAACACGAAATTACAAAATTGTGCGCTTAAATGAATTCGCATAATTAGATGCAGCTGCAGCAGAGCAGTGTGTGCATATTAAATTGGGGGGGCGGTGTGCGTGGGGTTGCACATTCTGGGGTTAAGGGTGCTAAACTTTGATATGAGAAAAGCCTTCGAGTTGCAGACAATTTCGTGTGAAAAAGTTTGCAAGACTTGCAAGACCGTTTTAGATTATTTTCAGAACATTTAATCCTGGCATTTGGAAATGAGAAAATTAGATAAAACTTGGCGCATAAATTATAATGTTCTATGTAGACTAGGACAAGATTTACGAGCCAAAAAGCCTACCTAATCCAACATCAAACTGGATTAATTTCTATTGCCCTCAAAACGCAATGACCACTTCTAATATTCCCGCAGCGGCAATTGGAAAACAATTCGTTCGAAGCGAAAGAAAAATAAAACAATCAAAGAACAAACCAAATTAAAAAGCAATTCCCCCCAAAGAAGTGGACCAATTCGGTTACCAAGTGGACAACATCCCCGCATTCCGACATCGCATTTTATCCCATAAAATGTCTCAATTTTGCGCTCCACAAGACTCCGAAAGGAGGCCAAATAATAAACACATAAAAGTAAATAAAAATCGTAATAAAAAACAACAAGAATACAAAATAATACAAAATATCTAACGAACAGAAAAGTGGACAGCACAGCGCAGCCAAAGATGATGGGAATATTGGTCGGCAATGCCAAAAATAAAATAAAAAATTGCCTTTTTGTGCCAAAACAGCAATAAAGTCGAAAAGCAGTTTATCAAATCTCCACGCACTGAGGGGGCGCATTGGGAGGAAATTTTGTTGGGGAAACTGGAGTGGTGATGTCTCCCTGTTGCCACAAAAAAAAAAAAAAAAAACAAACAACAAAAGCCCCTGACGATTACGCATCGTATGTCGTCGCCAGTCTCCTGGCCAAACAAACAAAAGAAAAGCCCAAACAGTTGCCAAACTCAAAGTAAGGGATACCCTGGATTGATAGGAAATAATTGTATACAATACCATTCCACCATAGCAGGGCTTTCAGAGTTTAAACTAGAGGTATAGTATTCTTCAAGCTCCCCCAAATAATTTTTTCTAAGATATCAAAAAACCCAGTTTGCCCCAACGAAGGCATTTTTATTAAACAACCGGAACCCAAACGAACAATTAAAAAAACACCTTGGATAAATTCCAGTGCGTGTCATCAAGTTCTTGGCAATTTCATGGTGCTGTTTCTAATGGTCCTGAAACAGCTCAATCTCGGGGCAAACTTTTCGCCGCTGTCTGTTCGTGAAAAAGGACACGCAAGCCGCAATTTGCGGGGGAGTTGGTAATGAAAAAAGCGTTAAATGTCTTAATTTTCTTGGTTTTTCGGGGAACAAGGAAGCAAGGAAGGGGAAGGGGAAGGGAAGAGGAGCAGGGGAAGAGTCCTTGGAAATTTCGTTTTGGGTGTCAGCTTTTGTGTTTAGTGAAAGTAAAACGCATGACAGGCAATTTTCCAGCGAAAACTTTTTTTTAAGAAACTCTGTGGCAAGTCTGCTGGGGCAATGAGCCGTAGAAATGAGCCACGGGGGTCAGCTCGTGGGTCAGGGGTCAGCAGACCGACCGCAAGCACAAGGGGTCGCTCGGTTTCTGGTTTGAATTATTGACATTTGTGTCAAATGCGCCGCAACCGTTTCAGTTTCTGCGGCAGCCTTTCCGATTGCTGTGGCGACAGCTGTTCCAAAAAATAATAGGGTTGGGGCTTCATAGAGATTATATTCAGAGGGCTGTGAGCATTAAATATTTGTGGAATTTATGCAATTCGAAGTGACTTCTGTTTGCGGTTGCATTTTTTAGTGGGAAACGGAAGGGGAAAACAGATTTAATGCAAAAATAATAGTCAGATGATGGTGATTTTTGTGAAATGAGCAAACCAGCATTAACTCTGGCTTAATCGCATTAAATTAAATTTGTATACCATGTACTTTGAAGTACAAAAGCTATATTGTCAAGGAGCCATGTACGCGCCTTCCTGCCTTTACAATTTTCAAAAGACTGTGCTCCTGCTGATTGGTCTATATCTTCAAAAATTTTTCCTTCAAGAGATTTTAATTTATTAGCTCACTGCTATATATTGTAATATCTAGCCATGTGCCAAGTTTTACAAAGATGGGACCATAAACAATGAAGATACGGCCAACAGAAATGTTCACCGTCTCTCCTGAGTGTCAATGCTGGATGATGTCACATAAATTTCTGCTTTGCTTTGACTAAAATCATTTGTAGGTGCTGCTGTTAAATTGTGATTAAAATCATTAATTGGAGTACACATTTTTAAATGGAAAATCTGATTGATAAGGAAAACAGGTGAGTGATATCTCGTTGTCGAGAAATCTCGACCCCAGTGTTCCTATTTGTTTAAATAATTTTTCTTTGTAATACGCGTGTTAGGTTATTCTTTTACGATCCAGCCAATAATTTGTCACAAATGTGTTTATTTGGCTTTATGCTTCTTTTATTAGTTCAACGATATTTAATTATATTTAACGATATGCTGTTGCCTTGGGTTGAACAAGAACATCTTTGCGAACAGCGATTATAAACGCCACATAACCCCACTCCGGAGATGAGCTTAATTTCTTGGTTTCTGGCCGGCAAGTGCCTCTGCAATTGTTAACAATTATTGGGTGTTCGTGTGTAGTATAATATATTTTTACGAGTGGTTTTGTGTGTTGGGGCTTTTTGTTATGGCAACAGCTGCTGCGGTGCCACTGCTGCTGCGGTACTTTGGTCGGCGCGGCTGTTGCAGTCCAACAATAAATAAACAGCGGGCCACTTGAAATTGGATCGCCAAAAAACAAAAAACACAAAAAACGTGAAGAAAAGAAAAATAAACAGCGGCCATAAACCCACAGCACACAGCACACAGTACACAGAAAACACACAGCAGCGGGGAATAAGCCCAAAAAGCACACGCACTCCGTCGGGGAGTTTTCACTTTTCTGACACTTGACTTGGCTTTTTGTTGGCCAGGGTCCGAGCTGAGTTGACCCGCCCCCTTTGGCCCTCAGATTGTCTCCTTCGGGCGATGATGTCACAGCCACAGCAGCAGCAGCAGCAGCAGCAGCAAAAGCACCAGCAGCAGCAGCAGCAGCAATAATAACTCATAAATGAAAAGTGAAAATCATGAGGAGGCCCTGCCTTGTTTCGCGCGTAGAAAGTTGCGCAAATTCTTTGGCCCTGAGGGGCCATATCCACATACATATATATGTATATTCCATGGTGTGGATTTAAGCAGGAGGGCGGGGCAGGGAAGCGAGTTAAATATTTGTTGAATTGTCACGCTTCTTTACATCATCAGCATCATCATCTGGGGAGCGATTATCATCGTCACTCGCGGATCTGTCTTCACCGCCGCCGCATCCTGCGTACGTTTTTGAGGACAGCCCTCGATTTGCATTATTTTATATAGTACGTACTCGTAAGTATTTCTTTGGGTTTTCGGGGAGAAAACCCCGTCAATGGCAAGTGAATTTGAGTACTCTATGTGGTTCGAGGGTTACATGAATTTATTATTAAATTGGTGGTATTAACGGGGCGTGAATTAGGTATTATCAAATAATTTTGAAGTATTTCTATCATGAAATAAGCAGGGCTTAATCTATGTTAATATAAACATTATTTGTTTACATTTATAATTGTAATTGTCTATATACTGTTGAGGTTTTGGAAACACTTTGTAGAGGAAACAATGAGAAAGGCTTTCGAAATAATTTGGGAAGTCTAATATTATGCTTTTGATAATCTTAAGATCCTTTTTTTTGTATTTCTTCAAATCGTTTGATGGCAAAATAACTTAAAAGTTCTTTCTTCTTTCTTCCATCTTTTTCGGAACTTTTTTATATAATCAAAGTTTTGTGGGATCTTTTTTCTAAACTTTCTTAGACAAGCTAAGTTTTAAAGGATCTTTTTTGATAATTTTATAAAAGCAAACTGAAATACATAGAACTTGAAACATCCAAGATACAAAGTTGTGGTATTTGCTTGATAAATAAATCTTCAAGGGTAACCTTTAAGTGTAACCCAAGTTCGATGGGCTTCTTTAAAACCATTGCACACTCACATTTCACCTTTGTGTCTATTGAATGCATATCTCGACATTTACGTGCAGCTGACTCCCCAGACTCAATTTTAATTCCAAACTTGAGACCGAGCAGCTGAATGTGAAGTTGTATCTGAATCTGAATCTGCTGCTGCTGTTGCTGCTGCTGCTGCTTTTGGCTGCCCTGCGGCAATTATGAAACGGCAACCAGTTGGGGCGACTGGCGTTGACATTGATAAAATCATTGAACGCGTGCTGCGCCCCAGACGACAGACAGCCACACAGATCAGACACAAGATGCAGATACCCAGAACTCGGGGGAATTTCACCAATTCCAGACCAGTAAAAAAAAAACAAAGGAAAAGTTTACCTTTTCCCGGCGACTTTTGCTTTCATTGAGTCTGGGTCTTAACTTCTTGGAAAACTGTATCTATTGACCGAATGGCATCTACAAACCGGCACATACGACTTCTAAGCTGCCAGCCTGCATTTACTTAGCATAAATTGACTGGCTTCTATGATTTTTTCAGGCCGTTCTTTGCCGGGCATTCACTTTTTAGTTACTTTGCTCTGGCTACACTATAATTTATTCTGCAAGAGTTCTCGTTCCCCGCTCGCCGCTCGCCGGAGGTCAGAGACCAAACAGAAAGCGAAAGTCTGCTGAAACAAAGTCTCTGGATTGTATAAAAAATTATATATGAGGAAGAGATTTCCAATAGTAAATTACAAAATCAATCGTTTAATCGGATGTGTGGATTAAAATTCAATTTTGTAGATGTTTCTTGTTGAGATTATTAAAGGATTATCTCTAAAACAAGTGAGATTCACTAATAAAACGTATTTTAAAAGGTTGAATAACACTCATAACATAGAAATATGAGCAACAAAATTTCTATAAATAATCGCATATTAAGAAGCATTCTTCAAGTATTCACATTTTTATTGAGATGGTAAAAAACACTCAAAAATGTGTAGCAAACTATCGAAAATTAATCGAAAAATTGCAGGAAATATTCCCACTTACAAGTGTCTATAAAACTTTCTAAAAGTGGTGGATAATTTAAAAAAAATATATTTTAATGGTAAAGATTAAATAACACTAAAAAATGTGTATAAAACTCTCTAAAATTCATCCAAAATTTGAGATAATATTAAAAAAAAAGTACATATTTGTAGAGGTTGAATAAAACTCTAAAATTTGTACCACATTATCTAAAAATGGTCGAAAATTATATGAAATATATCCAAAAATATTTACACTTTTGTAAGGATTGAATAACACGTGAAAATGTTTATAAAACTATAGAAAATTGATATAAATTTTAGAAAATATTTCAAATATTCACATAAACGATTTGTTGTAAAGCAGCAAATTGTTTATACACATATTGTATATATATTTAGGAAAATGCTACTGATTTATGATACTTTCTTTGATATATCTTTCTAGTTTCCGAATAGCATCTTAGTTCCAAGAAAACCCCCAAACCAAAACCCTTGTTTTAAAGATGACTTAAAGTCTGCCGAAGGGTAAGGAATCAGCGAGTTTTTCTGCCCCTTTTCGGTTGTTTGGGCTTGAGTTTTCCGAGGATGTGTAGCAGCTGGGAAGTGTGAGGAGGAGAAGGGCTTTTGTTGCGACTGGGAAGCGAGAGCTGGTAGCGACGTCATTTAAATAAACAATGTGCACTGGTTCAAATTTATGCGCATATCAAGCTGACAAGGTTATGAAAATGCTAAAACACACAGCCGGCAGACAAGCAGACGGGCAGACGGGCCGACGGGATGCTTGTGTCCTGTATCCTGTATCCTGTGTACTGAGTCCTGTCTTCCACCTTCCTTGAGCTGCTTACCGTTTGTAGGCTTGGCTGAGCTTAAGTCTGCAGTATCTGCTGCTCACCTTTTCCCCAGGACACACACCTATGATTCATGTCTGCTGCCGCCTGCTTCCCTTCCAGGTTATCCTTTCCACTGAGCGGAATGTATATCGTATACATTTTGGGACGAGGCATAATTGAAATGTAAATTCTCGAGTGGAGCTTCCATATTCGGGGGGGCGGGAAAGGTGGCCCAGCTGAAATTAATATTTTGTTTGCCCTGCCAACAAAAATAAACTAGAAACGGCATGCCAGAATAATGGCAAAGTGTGAAATTTGTGGATCAACAAGGTGGCTCAGATGTGCTAGGATCTCTCTAGAGTCCTTGAGGGAAAACTTTCAAAGGGACAAATAGAAATTAAACTTTCGGATCAACTTTTGCGTTGAGTGCTTGCCATGGCTGGCCAAAAATGAAATGAAAAATGAATTACCTAAAGAAACAATAACTCTTTGGGAAACTGCCTGAAAACAACTTCATTTGCTGCCTTTTCCTTATCTGGCAAATATCGCTAAACAAAGCAACTCATTTCCCGCAAGTTGATATATGCAAAATACATATTTAACATATTTTTTGTTCGGCATTTGTATATTATTTTTTGCTGCTACATCTTTATGGCAGGCAGCCATTTGGTTACACATTTGGTAACTGGCGTTGCTCTCGGGAAACGTGACTTTGCCTGCATTTTTTCGCCACTTGCGGGTGGATCTGCAGCCCCTCTGCCTCAGACCCTGTCCCTGCACCGCCGGGTGGGGCTGACCCACCCGCTTAAGCAGACACACTTGTGTAAGACCCACTTTGGAGGTTTCATAATCAACACATCCACGTCCAAGTGGCCCGCCCGGCTCTGGCGACGACGGCCATTTTGCGGGCAGCGTTTTTTGCGAAAATGCCCCCACAAAATGCCTACAAACCACCAAACCACATTCACGGTGGCTGCTGCTTCTGTTGCTGTTGCTGTTGCTGCTGGGAAAACTCTTAGGAAAACTCTCCCCCTCGCGCACATTTTAGCGCGCCTTTATTCTCTTAGTCGGCCTGCATAAAATGCCGCTTATTAAATCTCGCTCAATTTTAATAAGCAACTTTTTTGTGCGCACATTCCCAAGAAACAAAGTGAAAAATGCTGCAATTATGGGTTTTCCTTCTCAACAAAATGCTTGTGTAGAAAAAACAGGAAGTAAGTGCTTTCGGAGGGTCTTTGTACATTTTATACTCTTGTCGAGGGGGAAATTACCCAAAATTTTAAAAGAAAGAATTAAACTCTATGATAAATTTAATAGTTATCGGAATTATCGAAAGTTATCGATAGCAACTTTTCTTAAAATCTGTCTAAACAAACTATATTTCACGGGTTTTCATAATTTATAAAATTCCACTACTATTTCTGGGATTATTATTAATTTGGCTTCCAATTTCTTTGTATAAAGTTACGATTACTTTCCGTTCTTCGATCAGTCCGACCAGTCCCAGTCTCAGAGGCTTTTTTGAAGTATTAAATCTATATAACTCATTAGAAAAGATATCAATAATATTAAACAATCTAGAATAACTATTAACTCTTTGTTACTAGAGCCATAATCCTTTAAGAGTCTTAACCCTTTCATGTTTTTAAGTTCCTCTTGACCTCCAAACTTGGCCTATTCAAAACCAACTAAAGGTTAGGGTATCTGCCGACTCTGTGGAAGAAGACGTAGTAATAGAAGCACAAGCAACAGCAGCTGCCGCCTCGGACTGTGATGACTTTTAATGAATTTTTCACGCGCGCTTTTGCAAATGAAACTCATTTTGCAGCGGCACGTTCTTCCCGCTCCGACCAGTCCCAGTCCCCAGTCTCAGTGGCATTTCCCCTCCACCGTCCAGCCCCCGTGGCCTTTTACTTTTCCGCCGAATGAATCTCTCACATCTGGCGGGCATTTTAAGCAGATTTGCTCGCATGAAAGCGAAAACTAGCGAAACTAAAATGTTATTACGCATACGCTCCGTTGGACGACGGATGGCCCTAAAATTTGGGTCAATTTTAGTTGCCCTTTTTCGCTACACACACGAAAAAGTTCCAGGTTCCAGATTCCAGGTCTCTGGGTTTGTTTTTTTTTTTAAGGAGCAGCTCTGTCTAGGCTGCAGTTCAACGACACATGGAAATGTTTAAACAAAAGCCGAAGAAGCAACAAGCTTTTCTCTAGTTTTTTGCCAGCAAAGTGAAAGAAATGAGTTCACCTGTCCGTCCGTTCGTTTATTTTAATTGCAAGATATTGTTGTATTTTTCGTACTGTTTCTCCCCCTGTTTTTTTCTTTTTTTGCTTTGTTTGGTAACAAATAAAACAGAAATGAACTGGGTTTTGTGGCCTAATTAGTTTCACCTGTGTCAATGTGCAAACAAAGCGGCCAAAGCATATGGAATGTATGCCAGGCTGCTTTTTGCTGGATGATAATGAAGAGGACAACACAGATATTTGCATATATAAATGTTTAACAAAAGAGGGAATTGTTGTAAAAGGGTAGCGAATGCCAAGGAATCTCTACTTGCATTACCATGACTAATAATAGTTGTTATTTCTCTATAATTATTATTTAAAACCTGCAGCGCGTCATGGGATCTGGCTGTGGGGGTGGATTTTAAATGAATCATGTTTTCCAAACGCCAAGCCCCAGCACGATCGTGACTCTTGGTTGATAAGAAGCCAATCCTCAGAGCAAGTTTTATTTTCTCGATGATTTAATAGCTGCAAAAATGTGTTTCTAGCGGTGTTCGCTTGTGCAACCAAACAGATTTGGCTTCTGGAGTATTCCCAGTCTTTATGAGTAAATCCCAAGGTGAATCACCATCGAAATGGATCTAAAATCTTGCAAATGCCAAGCACATAACCGGGAACTACGCCAACTTAAATCGGTTTCATTGTCACTTCCGAGAAGTGTTTACCAGCGGGTTAAATATGCCGCCATATACTCGTAGTATCGGCATAAATGGGTGCCAATGTGTTTCGCGTGGTAACGATTTCTTGGAACCAAACGGAGCGTTAAAATCAACAGAATAGCAACCAGAAAAATAAAAGTTAAAACCAAAACAAATTACGAGTCAACCATAACAAAAACAAGAACCTGCACACCCGCTCGTATCATAAATAAATAAATAAATAAATAACCGAAGAAAATAAGAAGTAGCCAAGAAATGCGCAAGGTAAAAAAATGTAAATTATTGAACGAATTAATTCAAAGTTCAAGTCACACGCAAACAACAAAAATCAAATAAATAAAATAAACAGACGACTGAAAAGCCGAAAGCAAAAGTTGTTGTATGCGGAATGGAATGGAATGGAATGGCAGGCACGAGGGGAACTAGACTAGAATAAATTTTTAATTTCCATTTCGGTACCACAGCCACAGCCCAGCAGCGCATTCAACGGAATCCCGTCCCATTCAACGGAATGCCATGGAAATTTTCACTTTTCGTCCAACTCCTCCTCGATATTGTTGAATCGGAATCGGAATCGGAATCTGATTCTGTTTTGTTTTTACTTCGCTTCCCATTTCGGGGGGACACTTTAAAAATGTTGGGTATCTTTTTCAGAGTTTAATATATGATACATATATTTGGATCCAAAGAAACTTAGGACGAAGCACTAGACAAAATAAATTTGAAGCCTCTAAATTATGGAATTGAAATAACATTCTTAAATTTATGACATCTAGGAGTTATGCAACACAAATTACCTAACAAATTTTAGTAACTTTATTAAAACTAACCCAAGAAATGCTAATGATTTTGAATTCCCTAACCATGATAGGCTTTTAATATACCATGCGTAATATCCATAAGTAATCTAAATGTAATTGACATTGTAGGCTTCTAATATTTAGTAAACTATTTATAATAATTAATCTAGTCTTATCCCATTAAAATATTGGTCATAAAAAAGTTACAAATAGTTCAAAACTACACCAGATTGGCAATAACAAACTCCATTTATCGATACCAAGTTTGCTTTTTATAAGTCGCAGTGTGAAAAATCCATAAAAATTGTGATTAGGAATAGTCTACGAATTATTGTAGGAACTATCAAAAAGTATCCCATATTCCGGCCTTAAATTACTTAGTTATAAAGAATGATAAGTTAGATATAAAATTTGCTAAGAATTATACGTAAGAATTGTCTAAAATTAGCCCGAAATTTGGACTCAAAATGCTAGTTACAAATTTAGGTAAGTTAGATATAAAATTTGCTAGGAGTTATACCCAATAATTATTTAAAATTAGCAGAAATTTGAAATTTGTGACCTAATGTATTTATAGAATAATGTCATGTCTTGGGAATTTTCTTTGCCAGTTTTCAGCGACATACNAAATAGAGCCCATAAAGTACCCCCAAGAGGTTGTTTTCGGTGTAGAAGTCTTCTAATTGCGTAGGCGCTGGCCCCGCATGACCAACTATCTATTTTTTTATTTTTATTTTTTTTCTGGGGGGACAGACAGAAAGAGAGGGCGCGATGGATGCCGCGGGGTGTGAGAGAGACGGCGGCGAGGGGGCCACAGGTGGGTCTGAGTTGTAGGTGAAGGTCACCGCAGAGCTTTGTTGTTCTATTTGCGTTTTGTTATGTTAATTTTATTCAGCATTTCGCATGACCATGCTTCTAGATTCTTGAATCGACGGTGCTTTGTTATTATTACTTAGCATTTTCGAGCCTAATCGTTTGATTTTCTTATCGTAACACTTAATGGTTTTGGGAATTCCTTGGTTTCTATTTCTTTTCTTTTATTTTTGGTTCCCGAGATTATGAAGCCCTGGAGAGCAGTTCGATTGTTTGCTGCGTGCTGTGAGACTCTTTTTTTTTGGAGACTTTAAAGCCGTCGTCTACCACTTCCGGAAGATCTTCCAAAAATATTGCGCATACGTCGCGTGGTGCGTGCGTCTCCGAAAATATTTGCTCGCAGCTGTAAAGCAAACATTCGCAAGAGAAGCAAGAGAAACAGAAGCTGACTGCAAATTGTATGGCATTAAAGAGACATTGTTGCCATAGCTAAGTGCTTTTAATGTTTATTAATTATGCAATTAAATTTTGCCGGCCATTTAATTGTTTAATACTCATTTATATTTTGTAGTATGTGCTATAAGTTCATTTCGCAGAAGAAGGAGACGATGGCTGTCTGGGTTGTCTCTGCGGTTTTTGTTTCTGTTTCTTTGTAATGACTCGACTAATGCGCATTTAATTTGACACATTTGACTTGGCTTTTGTGACTTTTTGGACTTTTCGGGGCTCGTGCCTAATGGGCCAGTCTTTTACAGCTCTTAGCCAAGCGGAATTATGTCAGCTAATTATTTAGTTAACATCGTTATGAGACCAGCGGCAGCAGGTCCACCGCCAGGCCGGCCGTCCGACCGTCCGACCACCAAGCAAACAATTGTTGGTAATTTTTCTATTCATTGAGTGGAAATTGTTTTTGTACCGCCGTTTGGCATATAATTTTCAAGACCCTGAAACCGAACGCCAGCCAGCAGCCAACTCCCAGCCAAGGTCAAAGTATTTAGCATTAGATTTTCGTATATTTTCGGGGGCAGGGGATGGGCTCTGGCACTTTTTTTCGCTCCGTGTGCACTTTTGGGAGTCACGAAGCGGCACGGAAGACGTCACCACCGAACAACACAAACAGAACTCTTCTTTGGTTCGCTTTCATTACCAGAGATACACAAATGTAGTATAATACGAGTGTGCTGTGGATGTCCCACACATAAAACTCGCTTGGCCCGAAGGCCATATAAATTATGATAATCATAAGAATTACTTGTGTCTCCCCAGTCAGCCGCCCTTAAAAAAAGCAGCAGGAGCGATTATAGTTGGGTCTCTCGACTATAAATACCCGCTAGTCAGTTTCCACCTGAAGAAACATTGGCTGTAATATNAGGAGCGATTATAGTTGGGTCTCTCGACTATACATACCCTGCTGCTTAGTTTCCACCTGGGCAACACAGATAGATATTGGCTTTACCAATGTAATATCCAAAATTTGTGACTCTAGATATAAAATTGTGGAATTTTGGGGCTTACGGTGATGCGGGGGAAGAAATCCGCATTGTAAAACAACCTCTTGCTGAATCGCTAACATAAAAATCAAAATATGCTCTTATATTTTCTCTATCTTATATAATTTCCAAGATCTAGGCGATCTTACGAACATACGGACATACGGACGTACGGACAGACGGACATGGCTAGAGCAACTCGCCTTATGATGCTGATTCCTTCTACCTGTTACATACAGATAGCTATTGGCTTTACCAGTGTAATATCCGAAATTTGTGACTCTAGATATAAAGTTGTGGACCCTACAGAGCTTCGGAGTTTACGATGATGCGGGTGGAGAAATCCGCATTGTAAAACAACCTCTTGCTGAATTGCTAACACACAAATCAGAATATGCTATTATGTTTCCTCTATCTATTACAGACTCTAAGATCTAGGCGATCTTACGGACTTACGGACGTACGGACAAAGCTAGATCGACTTGCCTTATGATGCTGATTCCTTCTGCTTGTTACATACATTCGTGCGATTTCAATATACCCTTGTTATATTGAAGAACCGGGTATAAAAAGAGGCTGGATGGAAAAATTCTTGGCCTCCTTCTTGGCCTCATTTACGTCTTGGCATGTTATGTAATAAAAAGGCGATGAAAAGGGCAAAAAGGGAAAACGCAAAATACATGTTGTGTGCGAAATTTCAGCTAAATTGAATTTCAGCAGCAGCTTGAAATACTTTATTTCGGCGATTTAATTTTGCAATGGATTTCTCCACACACACACACACTTACACCCTCGGCGGCTTGCCATTTATTTTCCTTTTGGGGGCTCCCATTCAATGGCTTTAAAATTGATGAATGTTTTCCTCAAGGAAAGCAAATCATTTGAGCAGCGAAAATGCATTTTGATGGCCATTAAATCTTTCAAATCGAGCTTATCGATAAGCTCTTTTGTGCTTACCAAAAGAATTATTTATGGACTCTCCACGAAATAAGCGAAATATTGAAAGAACCCATAAGTGAGGGTGGTTTTGGGATCACAAAAATATTAAAAGGAAAACATTTCCAAGGTTTCACATCAAATGCAGAAAAATAGATAATCAAACAAAACCAAAAGAAGTTCACCCTCAAAATGGAGATAATAAAACGTAATTTATATCTTATTTGGCAGTCAAATCAAATATACTTCTTTCAGAGACCCGTGGTGATTTATGTGTATCCAGCGCTTTTTGTTTCCAATTTCTTGGTATTCAATACCTGACCGACCGCCTCTTCCTCAATGATTAATGGTCTCGATAAGCGCACATGATAAATATTTAATTATTTCATTTAGCCAAAAAAATACAAAGATATACTATATCTATATGACATGACCAAACAATTTCAATTGTCACAATATTTATTTTATTTCATCGGCTGCGCCAAATTTGTTGAGAGCCAAGCAGCAATCGATTTAAAATTCAATGCATTCTGCATCCGCCATCAGCCATCGGCCACGCCCACACTTTTGATGGTCTCGGTCTCACCAAAATCGTTTTTGGGCGATTTTTCATGGATTGGATTTTTATATTCAATAGCCATCGATGAACTGCAGCTTTTGTGTCATGTACAACATGTTGAAGTCACTGCTGCCGACGCTGCCGACGCTGATGATGATGATGCCCATGCTGGCGATGATGATGTTATCGATGTCTGAATGCGGCGGCGCTTTAAATTTATTGAATTCATCAGCCACGACAGTTGACAAAACAAATCGCCGCCTCGCAACAAAACACAAAACAGCAGTCAAACAAATTGCTGCCCAAAAATGTGACAAAGTCTGATCTAAAATAAAATATGGCAACAAGAAGACAAGCGACTTCACGGGCGTACATAGAATGATGAAGTGCCTTGCCGCGCTCATCGGGTTATACTCTTCGCGGAGACACTGATAATATCGATCTTTAATCGAATTAATTTCACGGCAATACATCAATCAAAACTCGGATTATTTGCTTGAAAACTAAGCTGGCATCTTGGCAATCTGTTGAACTGTTTTCATTTAGTTTGTATAGTCAAAAATTGGTCCTACATCTTGAATAATTTATGGTTTTAAATGCTTTTTAAGACACAAAGTTATACCTTTCATATCTATCGATATAAAAGTAATATCAACAAGATATTTAAGCCTTATAGGTGGCCAATCTATTATGATTCTTTCTACAGTTTATTCTTATAATTACTTCAATAATTTAGGTCAGCGGTGGGCAGCTCTTGGCTCTTTCGGCTCCCAGTGCTCCCAAAAACCAAAACATGTGAATGTCTCGAAACAAGGGTTATATTTGTGGCCTTTGCTGATCTAGGTTATACATTTATTTCTCTCCCAATGGCACTTCAAAAATTGTTGAATTTTTGATTCCAATTTAGGGATTCTCTGATCTATAAGAGTATTTCAAAAGTCGCTGTTTGGGGTGCACCCGAATCTTTTATTCTTGTTTCGAAGTCGCTGCTGCAGCCGACCAATCATCGACCACACGTTTGGCATATGAAATGATTTGTGTCCATTGTTCAATTGTTGGACGTGTTGGCTCCGATTCCTTGGCTCCTTCGCCCCCGCAACTCCCCCGCTCCGTCACTTTTTCCCCATTCCTGCCTGGAATTTACGGCCCCAGGGCTTTGTGGTTTTCTGTTTCAGGGGGTTCCTGGTCTCTCTGCCTCCGCTTGGCATGGCTTGGCTTGAGTTGGAGCCCCCAATCCCAATCCCAATCCTCGACTGCCGACTGCCGGCTGCCGGTTGCCGGTTGCCTGTCGCCTGCTGTCGATGGCGCGTATTGATAATTGAAATCAGGCATGAAATCGCTGCGGCCACTTGAATTATGGCGTTTGCCCGGCGCTTTTGTTCTCGCCATCCCCACACACACACACACCACACACCACACCTCGCACACTCCCCAGAAGACAGACACACAGTAGCAGTGGCACTGGCTGCAGAATTTGCATAACAATTTGAAATTCTCGTCCGGCAATCAGAAGGATGGAGCAGTGGACTTATCCCCCGCCACCTCCGGGGCGGCATTGATTGCCCGCACGCTTTGTCGCTTCGATTTCGAACAAATTCCCACTTTGGCCATGTGGTTAATTATAAATTCGGACTCTTTTTTTTTTGTTTTGCCTGCAATTAGGGGCTCCAAGAAGGGACTGACTGTCGCTTAATTTAATATTTTTGATTACATTTTTACCGCACATGTCAGTCGCAGGGGAGCTGAGTGCCTCAAGGTGATGTAAAGAAGATGGAAAAGATGGTTTTTGGAGGGTTACTCGCAAAGGGGGGACAGTTTAATGGGAACTTTGCTTAAGAACTTCGTACAAAACCGGCAGAAAGATGTATCCTCTGGCTATAAAACAAATTTAGGGAGATGATACTTCTTAAGAATGCAATACTTTTGAGGAAAATATTGATATATTCAAGGCAGAAAGTTTGTGTCCTCTGACTTTAAATTTTAAAAACGGATTTAAAGAAAAGTCGAAACTTTTGAGGAAAATTATGACATATTCATGGCAGAAAGATGTATTCCCTGGTTATACACCTTAAAACAGACTTAAAGAGAATTTTTGGTATAAAAAAATTATAAATTTAAGCAAAATAAAGGATATATTCATGGCTCAAAGTTTGAATCTTCTGGCCATAAACTTTAAAACAGATTTGAAGAGATTTTCCTGATAAAAACACGATAATTTTGGAAACATAATAATGTTTTCAAGACGGTAAGTTTGTATCCTCTGACTTTAAATTTAAAAACGGATTTAAAGAGATCTTTCTGCTTAAAAAGACGAAACTTTTGAGAAAAATATAGTAATTTTCATGGCAGATAGTTTGTAGAAAAAGAAACAAAAGATAAGGGTACAATAATGTATTATAAGCATTTTGCAATCATATCATAAAGATGTGGACAATTTCTGAAGAAATATTTAAAGAAACTACGACTATGTTTAACCATTTACCTAAAAAATATTATTTGCAAGCAGGGGGTTCACAATTTCCCCCAAATAGGAGTATTTGAAGACCCACTTTTGTTAATATTGTAGGAATTTACTATGGAGTAAAGGTTGCCTCTTCAAAGGCAGTGGCAGCTAAATTCCTTTGTAATAATTTCACCACCCTGCTTGAATTTTGCAACCCTTGTGCAGCTTCCTTTTCATGTGCAGCTGCTGCAGTTGAATTTTTCCGTTGTGGAGAACATGTTTCGCGCTTGAGCGAAGCAATTAGCGTGTCGGAAAATACTCGTAGAAGAAAAGCCAATGCAAAATGAGGCAGCAAGCTAAAGATACTCCTTCGATCGATGTGTCATTTTGACACTTTTGACACACATGCTTTGAACTTGGAACTCACAGCTCCGCGCCCTCCTTTCCCCCTTCCGCCCCACCAATCCCGAAATGTTGTATATAACATGTAACTACGAGCGCATGTGTGCTTAAAATTCTATCTGCGAAATGCACAAGTGTCGGTCGCTCTCTGTTTGCATTTGCCCGCCGCTCGTTTGTAGTCTATTTGCTTTGGAATCGCTTGGAATCGCATCGTTTGGCATGGCATACATGGCGTATGCGTAACCTTGAGCTTTGTATTCCTCTCCCAAGACCGTCATCGATGATTATCACAATGATGATCATGTTGCGGCTGCAGAGCAGCACGCACGCACATGTGCTTGAGACAAATACAAAATATAACAATTATGGCTAGTTAAGAGTTCTAGCGTGTTTCCCCCTCGGCTTTCATTTGGCCCTCCCCCCGCCTCTTTTTTCCCAGTTTTCCAGCGTTTTTCTATGGCCATGCCGTGCAATTAGTCGCTCGAGTGCTGAGTACATAGCTCGTAACTCGTAATCGATCGACGACGATTGTGGATTGCCCGCGACAGGGCAGCAGTGCAGAGTTCTTCGAGGTCTTTCGGTCATTAATGTAGATTAGAGGCTGGCATCGGCTTCTACTTAGTTTCTGCGCTGGGGAATCACTTAAATGGGGCATATTTCACCTCTACGATGCAGGGTTTTTTATATTTTAGGGTTTAAACCTTGGTATTCCACACTAGGGCGTTTAGAATACATAAACAACGTTTATAAACTTCGGTTAGTTTCCCCATTTTCTTCATGAATGCAAGAAAACAAGTAAGAACGTTAAAAGTCGGGTGTCTAGATGATCTATACTGAAGTGGTATTCCCAGAACCAGAATATACCATTATTTTTTCTCTATCTATTATGGTCTCCCAGATCTAAGCGGTTATACGGACATAAGGACAATCGGACAAACGGACAAGGCTCGGTTGTTGATGCTTATCAAGAATAAATACACTTTATGGGGTCGGAAAAGCTTCCTTTTCCCTGTAACATGCATTAGTACACCAAAATACTACTTATTTTATGAATTACCAGGAAATAATTCCTTATTATGTACCTGGATTAAAGCTGGTACATCTTAAATGGAAGGAGAAGCCTTGATATCACCTAAATAGGGAATGATCTGTCTTAAGAATTTGTTTAGAACTTGGGATCCAAAATTATAACGATTGAATACCCAGATTATATCGAAATATATCCCTTAAATCAGTAAGTACAAAGATAAAAGGTAGTAGGCATCTTAGATTATAGGCGAAAGCTTAATATTAGTAACTAAGAACTTCCCTCTCCCTGGTCTAGTGTTACTTGAGCAGTCGCTATCGCCGCACTTTCATTGCCAACGCTGCGTATGCGTAATTGAGCATCCCCCGATAAATATTGCGCATACGCAATGCAATCCGCAGCACATCGGCCAACCTTGCGAATATAGCCTGACGCGGCGATCTTCCGCTTTGAATAAAGTACAAAGGAAATTGGCGATAGCGAAAACAACTTCAGCAACAACATGAACAAATACGATACCAGCAGCAGCAGCCGCAGCAGCAGCAGCAAAGGCAGCAGCAGGGGAAGCAAGTGCAACCGGTCAGCTGCATTAATGCCAAGAATTTCCAATAGGAAATGCCAAACAGAAAACTCAAATTGTTCCACAGCCACTCAGTAAACAACAACATCAACTTTTCGCTTAGCTATAGTTAGGCCCATTAAATGGGAAAATATAGTAGGAAAAAAAAGCACCACGAGAAGATAGAAAAAGTTTCGCTTACGTGACCACAGCAGCAGTGAAGATTTACACGTCTGACCTTGGGGATGCGAAAATCTTGCTGCAATCTTCAATAATAAAATTAAATATAATTGCTGGAGGAGGGAGACGATAGAATAGAGCAGCAGGCAGCGAGCAATTGCAAATGCAACTGCAACTACAAAGGCAGAACTGCCAATCAAATTGTCAGTCAAGTGGAAAAGAGCAAAAACTGCAATAGCAAAGAAATTTTCGCGCAAAAAGCACAAAACTTCTCCCAGAGATGGGGCAGAAAACTAACACCCAACAAGTACAGTTTATACACCATATATATACACGTTCATAAGCTATATATAGTATAGGGGATGTGTGCAAAACTTGGCAAAAACAAATAGTGCAAAGACCTTGAAATGCTGCTGCTGCTGCTGCTGCTGCGGCGGCTGCTGCTGCTGCTACAAAATGCAAAATCACCCTGGAATAACCAAACGACACAGCACGAAAAAAAAAAACCAAAAAAAAAAAATGAAATAAAATAAAAAGGCCGGCCAGAGAAAAACAAATCTACAACACGCAAACTTAGAACCGAAACGAGCGCAACAAATCGCCAGGCGGATGGAAAAGCAACAATGGCAACCACAGATGCCGCTCGGGGATGTTAAAAATACTAAAAAACATAAACAAAAAACTCTGAACTTGCAGGCAATTTGCAAGAAGCACTCTGAAAGCTTGGCACTGCACAAGTTTTGTGTTTGCCAATCCTTGGCATCACCTCACGTGGCCAATATTTGCCAAAGAGCCGCTTAGCTACCTTTTGATTAATCAACCATTATTAAAGCCAATTGAATATTAATCACACTATTAAAAGCTTGTGCAAATTACTTAATTATTTGCCAGGGTATTGCGGGTTGACCTCAAAACGATAAGCCCAAGATGCAGTTTGCACAAAGCGAGCGGGTAAAGGCTTTGCGGTTATGGGTTTGTACTTGGCACCGGCACACATTTCATTATCATCTTCATTAGAAGAAAGACTGCGAGAGCGAGAGGCCACCCGCCCCTCTCAAGAGAAGAGTGAGTGTGCGAAAGGGAGAGCGAGATAAGCCCAAGCTGCGGATTCTCCGATTCTCCATTACAGCGAAAAAAAAAAGCCTCGCGCCGCGATCGTCATCGTCTTATGGCGCAGTAAAGATTTATTTCCATTCTATAAACTAGACACACACAGCGGCGGATGGCGGGCCCGTACAGCCTGTACAGTGGGCCCTCTTTGGCCAAGATATATGACGAAATTATGCAAAATAAGCCAAGTGTCTGGGTAATGCAAACAGAAGTAAATCATGGCCAGTGCCATGATGCTATACATAATAAATAATGCAAAACGAAGAGATTTTGTCTCAGGAAAATGTCAAAACAAGCTTAAGTTAATAAGCTAAGTTAAGTTAAGACCATTAGGTCTTAAATTTATTTAAACAAAAAGTATAATCATTAAGACATAGAACCAATAATAATCGATTATTTTCATAGAAGTTGGTTACTTGGAAAATTAATCTTTAAGATTTTCTTGGGGATCAAAACTATCATACCCGGTACTCAGGCAGGAAACTATTTTATTTCTAATATTCGACATTTTTAACAAATATCTACACCCTTTTAAGCATCATAACTAGCATATTAATTACTTAGTCTATATGTATTTAAAGTATTACCTGATCTTTGTTGAAAAACCAAATCTTTATATTTTTATTAAGACCCACAACTTTCATACACGGTACTCAGTCAAGAAACTATAAGATTGTTATAATTTGATAATTTTGTATAATGCTTTTAATGTTTTTGAAGCTCCATAACTAGCATACCAATTAATCAGTTTATAAATCGAACATTTTCTGATCTTTAAAAACTTGTGCAAACATTAAGTGGTATAAAACTTATACGACTTATAGGCGTTACGTAGAATGAGCATAAATACAAGGAGTTTTTATTCAGCATAAAATTTGGAAAAATTTTTCTGCAAATTTTTTAGAACCCAAGTAAACCCCTACAGAAAGCAACCCATAGAGTCTCCTGGATTTCTGTTTAGATTTTCCTATAACTTTTAGTTATTTCTGTGGAAATTTTGCTGTACTTTTTGGTTTTATTGTTATTGCAAATTTGCAACTGAGAGAGAGCTGGGGGGATCCAAGAAGGCAACCCAACGAGAGCGCACAAAATCATGTGACTTTTTTGCCGCCTTTGGCCGTGAAGCGCGCTTTTTGTTACCGCCCAAATGGACTTCTAAAGTGGATTTTTTATGCGAGAATTTCGGTTATTAAACAAAGTTCAGAACAATGCAGTTTTGTTGATTTGTTGCCGGCATTTCTCGGGAAAGGGGGTTTTTGTTCGCGAGGTTAAGGGTTGAGCAGCTGTGGTGTGGTGTGGTTCTAAAAATGGAAACTCAGCTGGGAATTACCTTTGGCGCGACGAGGAACCGATTCGATCTATTGGAAGACGCTGAATACTGGGAATTCTGGTATATTAAGCAGCCCTTCTATAGCCTGATTATTTCTCATTTTCCATTGTTACCCGTACTGCAAGAAATTACTACAGAATTCCCAGTGCTAATTTCACCATACAAGTGCGAAATTGCTAAACCAAAGCCCATAAAATCAACAACCAGGCTGCACTCTCGATACTTAATTGGCTTTAAATCATTTGCATAGTTCTCGCATTCAATCAATCTCAGAAATTCCATGAATATCATGGCAATTAGTAATCAAATTTTGGCCCCACTCGATTTTTGGGACGGCAGCAGCAGCCGAAATTGGCTTATTAACTCGCAATTTTCCAACTAATATCAAGGGGGTCATGGCATGGCCATTCAATGGCCATTTGCCACTAATGATGGCTAATTAATTGCACAAATAGCAACGATCCAGTTAGCTTCCTGCCGCAGTCCACAGACCGGAGTCTGTCCGTCCGTCTGTCCGTTTGTCCGCTTGTCCGCATCCTTCTTGTTATTTCCAGGACGGAGACACAATTGATGAGCTGCGTCTGGTTGCCAAGGAGTCCAAGAAGTCCAAGGAGAGATTGAGAGGCAAATGACTGATGGAACAATAATCGTTGCCATTAGCAACCCCTCGTCCCGGAGTTTATTCAATGAAATACAAAACTATAAGATACTGAGACGGAGACCGGGTCTCCGACTGGCCTTGGGGCACCAAAGATTGGCCAAGTTTATGCTAAAAGCGGAGAGAACGAATATGCAATAAAGCCGGGACAGAAATCAAGTTGACAAAAAGGTCGCTTTTCGCATTTCGCATTTAGCATTTCGCATTTCGGTTTTGGTTTTGGTTTCTTGGGCTTATTATGAATGCATATTTCAGGCTTTAATCCCAAAGTGGCAAAACGAGAATGTTGCACGGGAGTACGGGAGGAACGACGAACCGGCATCGGTTGCCACACGGGATGGCAACATTCACATCTTCCAGTAACTTGTATCTTGTATCTTGTATCGCTCTGGTTTTCGGCCCGGTCGGTCGGTCGGTCGCTCGGTCAACTGGTTTGTGGCTTCTTCTTTTAATCGAGTTCATCATTGTTCATTATTGTCGCCATGGCTCTTTGCAAGTGTTTAATTTTATGCCGCCTTCGTTTCGGTTTCGAATTCTGCTGCTGCTGCTGCGGCTGTTGCTGCTGCTGTTGCTGCTGCAGATGCTCCGCCTGAAGGTCAACAAGTGCCAAGGATTGAATTGGCCTGGCCAAAAACTGGAACGCTTTTTTGCATCGCCTTTTTTTTTGTTTTTAATTTATATGCCTACGCCTTCGATGGAAATTTTAATAAGCCGCCGAAGGTCAACTAGCAGGAGTTGCCTGCGGTTTGGGCCCAGAAATTGTTGCCTTTCATTTTCAGGCTTCTTGCCGATGCCCGGGCCCACATCAAACAGGGCCCCGCTCCTCCGGCTCCGAGGAATTCTAATCGGAAAAGTTTTCTCGGCCAGCTGGGGCCTGGGAAAATCGCTTGGTTGCGAGGGCCGGCAATTTCCGCAAGGTTGCCATCGAAAGCCTCAATTTTGTTGCAAACAGCCAACCGCATGATGACAATTGCATGTCACATTCAGATTCCAATTGGTTGGCATTTTTTTCTGGTGTCCACTGCACGCGAAACCACCTGAGAGGCCACCTGGAGACCAGTTCAGGTTTCGGGGGTGGACAGACGGACAGACAGACAGACAGACAGACAGGTGGGTGGAAAGTGGGTGGAGTTGACACACAAATTAGTGGTTTCCCCGCGGGCTGGCACTTCAAGTTCAAGAAAGACACAAAAAGCGGATAATTTGCATCTGTTAATCATGGCAGGGCAGCAGAAGGAAAGTGGGAAAACATCAAAGATGGATGGATTTTTCAACTGCTAATCGGGTTTTGAAATACACTTTCCTAAGGCAATAAATTATGGCATTATTATCTCAAGAGCATGCAAAGTTTTATGGGAAACAAGTCAAAAATTCAAGTGGAAACCTTAGGCACTAGATGTTTTTAAAATTTAGGATGGATGGTTCTTAAAAATTTGTAGTTTTTTGCTTTATAATCATAAGAAAATTCAAGGCAGCATTGTCAGAAAGATTGGTCTTATAAATAGAGCAATCTAATTAATAAATAACAAATAAATACCATTATGAAGAGTAGGTATGCCTAGGTTTTAAAGCCTTAAAAAATTATAACATCAAGTTCATTTAAGGTGACCAAAAACTATTGAAAAAACCTTGAATTTAAAACACCACCTCTCAAGTGCTAATCTGCCCTAGAAGGGTATTAATTTTGTAAGTTTTCATGCCCTCTACTCGAGTTTTAATCCCACTACCCATAGATATATACCCCATTTTGGGCGGAGGGTAGAAAAAAACACAACTCAATGCAATTGCCAGTGCAATTTCAAGTGCATACACAAATTACCAATGCAAACAGACAGCGGCAAACAGCACTGGAGGCACTCAAATAGGCAATATATTGAGTCACCGGGCACGGTGGCCATCATGGCCAGCAGCGGATACATTTGTATCTGTATCTGTATCTGTAACTGGAGTGCGAGTTCGAGTGCGAGTGTGTGAAATAGCCGCAGATAAACCAAAAACCAGATACCGAATAGCAGATACCAGATACGAATGCCCAAGCTACAGATACAAATCGTCGCTGTTGCTCGAATTACAGAAAAAATCGTGCAAATTGTATTTGCTCTTTTCGGGCCACACAAACACCGGCTAGTCTGTCTGTCATTTTCCCAGATACTTTGCGTTGTATTTACATACAGAACGTGTGTTTCATCATCCAAGGGCAAGGGATTTTTCACACTTTGCCGTTTGCATAATTGATTCGATCAGATTCGATTGGAGGTCGCTCTCAGTAATTGATTCACATTTTGCCTTTGTTTTTTGCTTTTCGTCCAACAGGTGTTGAGTACAAATCGAGAACTGCAATGGTAATGAGATGCCATGCAGATCAATTGAGTTAATTGTGGGGTTAAATTTAATTGCTTAAATCTCCAACAACCTGCAGATTACTCACACTTTTGGGTGCGATATTTGGGAGGAGGTTTACAGAGAAACTAGGCTGTTACAGTTTCAATGAGTAATTGATTTTAATAACATAGATTTAAGATTAACAAGTCGAAATGCTGTAGTCGAGATTTCACGACATTTCACGACCAAGTTCCAAGTGATTGATATGACGTCATCCCGCATTGACACTGGAAAGGCCGTATCTTCATTATTTATTGCCCGATCTTTATGAAACTTCTGCAAGGCTATATATTTCAATTTCTAGCACTAAGCAAAAAGATTTTTATCTGTTGCTTCAACCATTTCGGTGATATATTCAACATACAGTTTTATTAAATTTCTAAGGGTAAAAGGGGCGTGGCAAGAAACTGAAATAAATTCGATCTGCGTACTTATAAGAAGGACCTAAAATATAAGGAATTACGTCCCCAGCTCATACCATTTCAGAGAACAGAGTGTTCATACAGACGAACGGACAAACGGACAGACGGACATCGACTTGTACCCTAAGGCACATGGCATAAAAGCCCCCATATTTCTTGTTAAATAAGCCAAATAAAAGGCTTCAAGCCAAACCAAGCCATATGCAAATTAGAGACAAAAAGCCACAAATGATTGACATAAATTACAGAAAATAGCTAGCTAGCACTGCCAAGCATGAGGCTCATCCAATGTCGGCTTCTGCAAAATCTTTTCACTGGCCATGCATTTCGTACGAGTATTTTGTATTTTGTGTATTTGCTGCAATTGAAATCATAAATTCTAGCAGCCTAATGACCAGAG
This sequence comes from Drosophila ironensis, assembly GCA_021223825.1. Lineage (NCBI taxonomy): Eukaryota > Metazoa > Arthropoda > Insecta > Diptera > Drosophilidae > Drosophila > Drosophila ironensis. Next base: position 383,537 of record JAJJHQ010009046.1, on the reverse strand, counting down.
AGTCAAAGTGGAGTCAAGCCAAGTGGAAAATTGACTGCGACGGGACGGGACGAGTCGACTCTGGCTCTTTGTTTGCTTTGTTTGGCTTGGTTTTGTAATTATATTTTGAACTTTGCCGCCGGAGCTGCAAAACGTGCCTAATTGATATTCTTAATGGCCATAGACAAAGATAGACGGCGACTGGCAACTGGCGCTGTGACTGCTGCGACTGCGACTGCTGCTGCTGCGGCTGAGCAATTCACACTTCATTTGAAAATTTGCATACATAAATGCCAATACAGATTGCCAGCGATTGCAGCCGCCGGAGCCAAGCTTCAAGATTAACCAACTTCTAATCGAGGCTACCCAACAGATGCATCCCAAATGCACAACAAGAAATATCCAAGAAGATAGGTCGGTGAGGCGTCGGAAGGGATTCTAGTGGACAAACATTCTTAAGGACAAGCACACTTCTTTTGATACGCTCTTGGAATACACCATGAATTTTAAAAATACTAAAATCATATTCGATACTTACATGTTTTCTTAATATTTTCCTAATATTTTCTTAGTAGTTTGTAAATAAAAAAACAGAGGTTTTACCAACTGAACAATCAGTGTAAATATTATTGGTTGAGCCTAGTGTTTGGAATATAAATACCCAATACTCAATTGCCAATTTAATGCAATAAATATATCTAATCTCGATGCATTTTGAATACATTAAATAGTATGAAATATTTAGAGTTCATGCAATAGAATAAAAGCTCAACATTTAAAGTTGCACCAAGAAAAATCCAAGCTGGAGAGGTAGTTTTGATGGCTCAGAAGATCAACATGAATATGCATTACTTGTTATATTTATAATACACTTTATGGGCAAGCCTTAAGTTCAAAATGTCTGGTCTATACTTCATTATTAATTATTATTTTAAGCCAATCAATGCAAAACCACTACACTAAACTCGTAAAACCAGATGTAAACCCTTAATTTGTTGGGGTAATTTAATATTTTTCAGAATATTTGAAGCCCTAAAAACCCTAAAACNTTATGGGCAAGCCTTAAGTTCAAAATGTCTGGTCTATACTTCATTATTAATTATTATTTTAAGCCAATCAATGCAAAACCACTACACTAAACTCGTAAAACCAGATGTAAACCCTTAATTTGTTGGGGTAATTTAATATTTATCAGAATATTTGAAGCCCTAAAACCCTGAAGCGCTTACCTAACCATTTGGCAGGTCTATCAAAATTTTTGGAATTTTCTGCATTATTTTTCGAGTGCATTTTGGGCCAAGTTGGACAACTCTCACGTTCCCAATCGAGTGTCCAATGCTAAGGCTTCCAATGTGCACTGGCCCGTTAAATGGGTCGAAGACAAAGCTGCGGTTGTTGTTTTTGTCGCAGCTACGGCTGCCACTTCTGCTGCTGCTGCTGCGGCAGCTGCTGTTGCTGCTGCTGTTGGTAAACGCCCCGCAGAAGAAGACCAAACAAACCAAACAAGCAGCAACCGACCCGCTGACAATGACAACAATTGTACGCGACACAGAGCAAACATTCATTCAGGCAACCAGCAGCAGCAATCCAGCCATCCATCTAGCCATCAGACATTGCCGCAATTTTAAATGACCAAATTCGTCTTGTGGTTTGTACTTGAGAGCCCCAAAACTGGTCAACGAAATGCTATATCAAATCGGCCAAGAAAACCAAGAAAAAAACCAGAAAGAGAGAACAGCTTTGGGCCAGACAGACGCAGCTGTCAAATCGACCAAATTGAAAATAAAAACGCAAACGAAACCGAAATCAAGCCGAACTGTTTCGTCTTCTTTGTCGGATTCTGTTTTGCAGCCGTAAAATGTTAAAATATGTAGCCATAAAATATATACTTTTGTCTGCCGCTCACAGTTCAAATTGAATGCAATAAATGAAATGTACCAATGAATTAAATGATTGAATTGATGGCCCCAAAAATCAGGCAAAATCGAACGAGAGGAAAAGATTAAGCCTGGGGCCGGGGGAGAAATTTTCAGTTTCAGTTGAAATGCGTTTACTTTTGATGTGGCTTGACTAAATGATAATTTAAACATTTATTCGACGAGATTTCGTCGTGTCTCTGGGCGGGTATGAATGTTTAAGCAGCTGTCAAAAGGGACAAAGTGAAACCGAAATTAAATTGTGGTCAGCTTACAAAATTCCAGACATTTAAATTCTTAAGAACTTGAATGCATTCTTAGAATGCGAAACAAATCAAAACAATTCATGCTAATCAGAGATTTTTCTTGCAATCAGCAATTTGATTTGTCTCTACCTAGGCATTTATTTTATTGCTATATTTGTATTGGCATGCGATCATCAGAGGATTGCCTGATCAATCTCTGTAATTTGTTACCTAATCAGCCTGCAAAATTGTCCCGCACTTGAACCGATTAGAAAGACTTGGCACGGTTCAAGGTGCACTCTAAGATTGACGACTTCTCTGCATTGATTTTTGTTTTTTGTATACCCGATTTTTAAGCAAACCTGTGGCTATTGAATTCGTTCGAAGCTATATAACAGAAAGAAGGAAGGTTTTCTTGATCAGCCTTAACAGCAGAGTGGATCTAGCCTTGTCCGTTTGTCCGTTCGTCCGTTCGTACGTATAAACGCCTAGATCTTGGAAACTATAATAGATAGAGCAAAAATAATTTCATTTTCACAATTGTGTGATACCAGTGCAGCACAAGTTTGTTTTAAAACTCGACTACCCTTCCCCGCAACCCTGAAAACCACGAAATTCTCTGGTATCCACAATTTTAACTCTAGAGTCACTAAATTTGTATAGTACATTGGTAGATCCAATATATAGATTGCGAAGCAAGCTTTTTCATAGAAACATGCCGTAGCTCTATTCATCCATGTTCCAAAAATCAGGAGAAAACTGAGAATAAACTGTTTATAGTCAAGAAACTCAACTACAAACGTTCTTACTTGTCTGATTTACAACCTCAATTGCGGGGCCACCGTTTTGGGCAACAATTCAAGAAAAAGATCCAAAAAGAACCACATCCACCATCGCCATCTTCAAACTGTTGGACGGGGTCCATTTATGGGCAGAAACATTCTTGGGCTTCGTGTATTATTTATTTATTTATTTCGTGTATCGCCTAACTGACGAAATAAACACGATCAAGGCTAACCGCGATGACAACACAGCACGCTGGATGGAAAATACATTTCATCGGTTTTGGTTTTGCTCTTGGTTTTGCTTTTGGTTTCGCTTTTTTTTTTTTTTGGTGAGGCGAGAACAAGTGCAGATACTTCGTCGCACCGCGAAGGTAAAACATATTTATTTATGCAAATTTCTCGCTCGCCTGCCAAAATGAAGAACATGTGGCAATGGGCGCCGCTGCTCTAATGTTAATGATGTTGGCAAACGTCGAGCGGCAATGCAAATTCTCGGTTCTCCGTTCTCGGTTCTCGGGGACAAGTTTCTCGAAGTTTTTCGCCAGTTGCTGGGTTGCTGGATTGCGTATACGCAGCGTTGGCCCCACACACACCAGCGGCCATTCACTGGGATTGGATGGACGTGGATGCCTTGGCTTTATGGGCCACTTAAATAATTGATGCTCATTTGTCGCGCCATCTGCGTGGTTTAGCTTTACTGCACTTATTATGGAAGTTATGGCCCCGCACGTAGATTAACGATTGAAATAATGAATTATGCAAATCAATGCGGCAGGCGGACGCTATTCCAGCAGACTTAAGATTTAAGTGCACACATTATATAAACACAAATTCATCTTCAGTTTAGTTTACTTGTGATGGAAATTATTTACAAAGATTCCTTGCATAAAAGGTATGGAAAATTTAAATAGTTTAAAATTGAGTGCATTCATTTTTGAAAGACATCTTTTGTAAATACGATTTCGTTATGTTAATATAGTTTTGGGTATATTATATATATTTCTTTGAGAAATCGTAGATATTTTTTGGTGGCCATATGGGTACGTGATATTTTAAATAAAATTAGCAAATTAAAACCCTGTTTGATGTGGTAATTGCTTAATAATTGCATAATAGCCTGCTCTTTTGTGGCATGACATAAAATTACCTAGCCTGCAATTTATGTTGGTTACTTGAAAAAAAAAGGAAACTAAGAAATTTAGATAGACATCTATTGCTATTCTAGAAATTGCCTAGAATCACCAAATTTTGTATGCCATTTTCTTAAGCGAAAGATAATGTCTTGGAAATACAAACTTTAACTCTTTAAAACGAAGAAAATCAGATGAAAAATCGGAACTGAAATGATTATAATTTAAAATAATCATAGATTTATTTGGTTATTATATGTACTACTTGAATATGTTTTATACATAAAGTCTATACAGAATGATGCTAGTAGACCAGCGGTGGGCAGCCATAGCTCTTTTAGCTCCCAGTGCTCCCAATTGGGCTTGAAAAACATATTTGAGTAGTTTTACAAAATTATTTTTGATTTTAAAGTTGAAGAAGATACAAATTATATATGAAGCGTTCAAAAATCACACCTATTACTTCGTCTCTGATGTTAAATTTCAATGTTATAAACACATATTTCGTATTTTCCCTCGATCTTTTAATTGCATAACATTTGTGCTTGGAAAACTGAAACTCTAGAAAACTTGGAAGACTTTTCTAGAGAACATTCATGTAATTATGTAACAATTTTTATTTTTTTTTTAATTTTTGGGCGGAAACTTCAGTTTGCTTTTCAGCTGCGCTGCTGCGGCGGCTATTACTGCTGCTGCCGCCGCTGCTGCTGATGTTTGCTGCCAAAGTCATGTCATGTGAAATAATTGCAATTTGCGCTTTTTGCAGTCATGGCAGCAACAAAAGCAACAGCAACAACAACAACAACAACAACGAGAAGAACAGCTCGTGAGAGTGGTGCTGTGGTTGGGACGCTTGTGATGAGCTGCTGTGCCCATGGGGCGTATACTGAATGTAGAATTTTCGCTTCGACTTTTTGCCGCTCGATGATCTCACATGCACTCGTTGCATGAAAGAGAAGACCAAGCCGAAAGCTAGCAAATTATCTCGCTCTCTTCGCGAGCAAAGATGCGAGGAGGAGCGGCGGTAAGGGCAAAGGGTGGTGCGAGACGGGGGGGGAAGAACGAAGTCAAGAGCGGAAGAGCGAAGAGAAGTAGCCTTTGTCACTTGGAGCTTTACAAGCCATTACATAACGTCGTAATGAAGCGTCAATCTGCGCCGCAGGTCCAGAAAAACTTTCCACCGCAAACAATCGGGGGCTAGTTCGAAAAAGTTTTTAGTTTTTTAACAATTTCTGAGTCTAAATATTCTAAAAACCAGCTTGAGTGCAACTTATATTTTAAAATTCATTTAACCACACAAATATAACATTATATAAAAAAAAAGTATACATACTTATATAAGCAATAATATATATGACTACAATAATTTATTAAAAATCGGACTAAAAAATTATAAGTTTGTAGCTCCGCGGATACGGTATCATATTTTACAAACTGTTATGACGATCATATGTTTATGATCCGTCAATATATATGATCTATCAGATATGGCCTTCTTGAGTATTAAGAAAGTGAAGATCGTCATGAAAATGTAATAAACCCGATTTTCAAGGTTATTTAATTGACTAGCCATAGTCATACGATTGACCCCAATCTTACAAGATATAAGCTAGGGTCAAAATCTTCAAAGATTTTGGAAATTATTTCTGGTAATAAATCTTTCTAAAACTCAAGCTTCTACAATTTTTTAAAAACTCTTGAAGTGGCACTCTATTTTCCTAAATACTTGTACTAAAAAAAATACGCATTTCCGAATAAAAACAATTAAAAACTTTTAAATTTACACCCTATTTTCCTCGGTGTATGTAACGAGCAGTGTTGTGTGAACATTTCATGGTCACCCACACCATCGCACAATTCCAGAGGCATGCATGAGTGTGTGTGTGTGGAGTAAATATTCGCATTGTAACCAAAGCGAAAAGAGAAATAAAAAGCGGAAAAAGCGGAAGAGACGAGAGAAGAAGCACGGACCGGAGGAGGAGGCGGAGGAGGAGGAGCAAGAAAGAGCAGCAAAAAGNATTCCAGAGGCATGCATGAGTGTGTGTGTGTGGAGTAAATATTCGCATTGTAACCAAAGCGAAAAGAGAAATAAAAAGCGGAAAAGGCGGAAGAGGCGAGAGAAGAAGCACGGACCGGAGGAGGAGGAGCAAGAAAGAGCAGCAAAAAGAGCACAAAGCGAGTCAAACATTTTTCCAGTGCAATGTGAACATGGTGGAAACTTTTTCCATGGCATTAAATATATCCCAAAACAAATAGGATGAAGAGAGAGATTTTGCTGTGTAATAATGCAATTGGCTTTTAGTTCCATTACCAACCAACCCCACCCTACTTTTTATCTTATTTTCCTTCGGCTTTAGGGGATGCCATTACACTTTTTGTTGCGTACGAGTATTTGTTTCCCTTTCAGCTTTTTATACCATGTACCTTAAGGTACAAATGGTATATTAAGTTTGTGCAAAGTATGTAACAGGGAGAAGGAAACGTTTCCGACCCTATAAAGTATATATATTCTTGATCAGCATCAACAGCCGAGTCGATCTAGCCATNTACCAACGAATTCAACCTAAAAATGGTTACATTTTGAGCTTCCCAAACAAACCTCTCCTAAACAAACTCGGAAAATACAGAAAAATGCAAGCCAAGGTGAAAAATTTAAGTATAATCCAAAATTTCTGTATCCTTTTTAATTAGAAGATTTCCCTCTCCCAAACAAACTCAGAAAATATGGAAAAACTTAATTTCTATTGCAATTTCAGTACCCTTCTTAAATTACCAGATTTTCTCTCCCAAGCAAACTTGTAAAAAACAGAAAAATTCAGGCCAAAATGAAGATGCAACAATCTTATCTCTTAAAATTTCAGTAACCTTTTCAATTAAAAGATGTTTCCTCCCAAACAAACTCAGAAATAATAGAAAAATGCAACCCGAAAATAAAGAAAAATGCATCCTGAAAATGTAAATTTCTGTTTTGTTCAACAATTGAATTGGGGAGCAGTTTTGAATTGAAAATGCCTCAACAAAAGCCCGGCCATGCATATGCAACAGAAGAAACATTTCCAATTTTTGGCAATTTCACTTGTCATGATTTCCCAAAAACCAGAGAACCAAAAAATGTTTTGTTTGTGCCCTGAAAATGGTCTCTGGCTTTCATGAATTTCATTATTGCCATTTAGTATTCCCTCTGCAGCTTTTTTACCGGGAATTGCATTTGCAGTGGCAATCGCTTTTAGCTGGAAAACTAAACAATTCGTTATGGTGCCATGGGTGCGTATGAGTAATTTGAAACCTATGCTGCTCGTACGGGTGTAAACATTTCTTCAGACGGACCCGGCTGACTCATCCACCCCGGCCTGGGCATAGTATAGAATCTGCGCAGCTTCCAATTACCACCAACAACACCTTGGGGTGAGAGATTAGTCAGCGACAGAAAATCATTCTAGGGCTAGGCAGGCAACTGGGCAGCCGATACGTATACGTAATATTCGCTGGCTGGTCGTGAAATGCAACCTGCCATGGCAGTGGGGTTTTATAATTTATAATTACAGATGTGTTCAGCCAGAGCACTCGCCAGCAACCACTCCCTTCGTTGCCCATTCGATGGCTTGATTTATTTAGCGCTTTAGCTGTTGCTTTTTTATTGGTGCATCGGCGAGTTAGACCCGTTTTCTGGGCAATTGCAACCTTGAACTTGATATTAGATACCGGGGCTGTGCGCGTGGTGATGGCGAGCGAAGTGTTTGTCGGATTCTCGCAACCGGTTTTCGTATCGCATCAAATCGCATCACATCGCCTGCCAAGGGCAATGGCAATGGAATCTCTGGCACATCATTTTGCCGCCCCCCTCCCAGCCTGTCCCAAAGTCCCAGTCATCAGAATTTCATTTAAAGATACTTTGGCCTACCCCTGCGTCTTATCTTTTTGGGTTAGGCTAGGGTTTGGGTTGCTGCTTTTCGTCCTTATATTTAGTAGTTGTAGCAGCTACTTAAAGGGTAGAAGGGTATGTTCTACTGCTTATTAAGCATCTGAAACCCAAAAGGGTACCAACAGTTTTATAGAAGTAGTTTTACTCGCTACTCAAAGGGTAAAAGAGTATGTTCTACTGCTTATAAAGGTTCTGAATCGCAAAAGGGTTCTAGAAAATTTTCACATATTACTAAAATTAAGCTTAAATATGTGTCCATTGCAGGTGTACCGGGTACCGGGTACTGAGTACCGGGTATGTAAACTTCTAGACCCACCCTCCGTCTTATCTTTACGTTATTGCCTTCTGGTTTCTGTCCTTACCAACATTTAGTAGTTTTACCCGGCACTCAAAGGCCAAGTGAGTATGTTCTACTGCTTATTAGGTATCGAAATCTCATAAAGATTCTAGAAGTCTTAAACGAGTAACTGAAAAAAGTTTTTATATTAATTATGAGGCATATTTGGCCCTGAAATTCACTTTCAGGGAATTACAAACTGAGTACAGGGTATGTAAACTTTTAAACCTCCTCCGTCTGTCTTCTTGGGTAGAGTTACGGTTTCGGTTTCTGCTTTCCGCTCTTACCCAGCACTCAAAGGGTAAAATGGTAGGTTATACAGGTATTTAACTGCCTTTTAAGGGAATTATAAACTAATTACCGCGTATGTAAACTAGAATTTAGTAGTCTTACCCGGTACTCAAAGGCTAAAATGGTATATTCTACTGCTTATTAAATATCTAAAGCCACAAGAACTCTGAAAAAAGTAGCCTTTATAGATATTTTATATAAATTATGAGATATAGTATACAGTATGTGTCCCTGCCAATCAAATCCAGGGAATTACCAACTGAGTACCGTGTATGTAGAGTCGAGAGGTCCCAATTTTTCGGTTGGGTTTGACTCATATCGGCAGAAAAAAAGAATGCCAAATATTTGCTAGTTATGTGCGTTTAGCTAAAGCAAACATTCCGACACCAAACCACCTAATGCCAACCCACCCTCCCACAAAATATGTAAATCAATGTGGGTCGCGTCTAAATGGCAAGGGCCCCACCGACGAAAAAAAAGGAAGGCATCCCCGGGCAGCCTCTCTGTCAAGTGGTTGGCAAGCTACATAAATTGTGTGACAACCAAGGAAGCTGCCACAACCTTCCCAACCACCTCACCAGCCCATCCGCCCACACCCCACCTTTCCCGCACTCGAAAAGGATGGCCTCTGGGGAGCATCGTCATATGGAAAATAATTTTACGGGCCACGCATTGCTATGTCAACGTAAAGTTTAAGTGAAATAATTGCACATTAAAATGCATTAAACAGACAGCCAGCCGGAGCCAAGTAGATGAAAAATATGGAATGTGCTTGAATCGTACATTTTGTACGTATTTTTAGAATTTTAAGCCCAAGAGCAGATACTCTTCGCAGGCCAAAGCCTATGGGATTTGTGTGGTGATTAAGGGTACTTGTTGGGGATGTCTACAGTTTTTCGAGGATTAAACATAAATTATATTCACTTATGCTAGATAGAAATACACCCTGCTAAATACTCTTATGATTTAGGGACCTTTTGAATGTTCTTGAGGACTTGCAAGCATTTCTTTACTCTTTTGTAGGGCATTTAATTCAATAAAAACCCCCCGTTTACCATTAATAGCACATATGCGAATGATCTATATGAGCATATCGGACACCCAGACGGCCTACAATAAATTTCAACCAAATTACGTATTTTTCCTGCCCGTTGGCGTGCAATTTTCGTTTAATTGAGGCTTATTGCGGTCTTTCGGGTGGGCGGGTGTTATTATACCCGGTTCTTGAAAATATCAAGGGTATATTCAATTCGTACGAATGTATGTAACGGGGAAAAGGAAGCTTTTCCGATCCCATAAACTAGAAATACTCTTGATCAGCATCAACTTCAGAGTTGATCTAGCCATGTCCGTCTGTCCGTATGTCCGTATAAACGTCTAGATTTTGGAAACTATAATAGATAGAGAAAAACTAATTGCATATTCGAAATTCTGTGATCCCAGTTCAGACAAAATTTGTTTTACAAATCGGTTACCGACCCCCGCACCCCCGAAAACCACGAAATTCTATGGCGTCCAAAATTTTAGCACTAGAGGCACTACATTTGGTTAGTAATATATACCTTCATTACCAAAATCAACCGGTTATGTCGACGCAAATGACAAAAATAAGGTGCACTCACAGGCTTCTCCATCAGATGGAAACTGAACACCGGGTATTTATAGTCAATACACTTGCCTACAATCGTTCTTGTTGTTTTTTTTTGTATTTTCGCCAGCCTGTTGGCAGCCACTTGGCCGGTTTTTCTCCAGCTGGTCAACGTGACCGTCCATCCATCTGGACGTCCCCATTGGGGGAACTTGGCGGGGTCGGTCGTTGGCGCAACAGATGCGCCCGCATTTCAAAGAACAATACAAAAATTAATCATTTAAGACTTTGAGTGCCATGAGTATAATGATGAGTGCGACGGCGTTGACATCGGGAGGTGGCATAAAGAACCTCCTCCTCGCCCAGCATATACGGCTTGTATCTGTCAGATCTCCCCGAGAGCATTGTTTATTAACCTGAACGCTACTTTACTGTTTGATATATAACATTGAAACGTTCCATAGAGATTGAGAGACGATGACAGGTCGATCGGTGGGCGGAAAGGGAGCGCATTTCCCAGCGCATTGCCACCGTAAAAATCCATTTCAATGTCACATTTTGATGGAAAATGCAGCCCACAGCGTTTTCACTTAGAACAAATACGAGTATAGCCGTATTTTACACTTGTTTTTCCCCGATTTGATTTCCGCATTGTGCTTTCTTTGTGACTTTCCTGCACAATAGTGGGTTGAGTGAACTGAAAAAGGCCGCACAATGCATTCAAAATAGATACAACAATATTTTGCACTATTATTCCGCGCTGACTCACGCAAATTTATTTCAAATAATAAAAATAATAGTAGGAGGGGCGGGTGACATACATTTGAGATCGTAAACACTCTTAAAATATTCTAAACACTCGCACACACACACGACTGTGAATGAAAATAAACAGCAAATTCCATGACAATGACCTGCTATCCCAGCCAGATAAATAGAGCTCCCCAACTAAATGAGCAAACACTTTCAAACCTCACAAATATTTCACAAGCAACCAAAAAAAATAAATAAAAAAATATGCAAAAATCCATATAAACAGAGAGGGAGAGCGTTGAGCATCTAGAATAAATAAAATATATACCTAGCCATATACACATGCGTGTAAATAAATATACGAGTATGCCTAGAACATTTCGTACGAACGATAATGAAATAAAAACAAGTTCACTGCACGGAAGTATCAAAACAGGCGGCGGGGTGGCAAAAATAATAACAAAAAAAAAAACACTCGGAGACAACGTCACAAATCCAAATCGAAATAGAAATAGAAATAGCAAAACGAAATAGAAACAAAACAATAATAATAAAATAATTAAAAACAATGGCAAAAGCGGCTGCGATTTTCATACGTCATCGTTTTTGGGGTTTTGGGGGTTTTGGGGGTTTCGGGGGGAAGTGATCACAAATGATTAATTAAATATTTTGTAGGCAAGTGGGGCAAGTGTGAAATAGGCGCAAAAAGGTGAGAAATAGGCAATTTTGTTTGAATATCATTAGCTTAAAATAGTACTTAAATGTTTTTAGAAATTGAGAGAAACAGGCTGCTGAGATAGGTACTTAAACGAACCCTTTAAACTTAAAAAGCTATAAAATAAATCAAATGATTGATTAATGGGGGAATACATTTATTTTCCTATAAAAACCTTAGGTTTTGTAGAAAAGTTGACAAAACTATCAATAGATGCATAGAGCCAGAGATTCATAGAATATAAAGGCTTCTAAAGCTCCAGAAAATGGTAACAAATTGATAGCAAGGAAGAGAGTGGAGGAGGAAATTGTGCTCGAATATCATTAGCTAAAAATGATAAATAATAAACAAGCCCTTGAAAATTAAGAGCTATAAACAAAATAATTGATATGTTTGATTATTGAATACATTTGTTGTCCTAAAAAACCCATTGTTCTTGTAAAAAAGTATAAAAAACTATCAATAGATGCACAGAGCCAGAGATTCGTTAAGTTGAAAGGCTTCTAAAATCTTTAGAAATTGGTAATAAATTTAGATTAAGGAAGGTTTTAAAAAAAACAATTAATTATTTGGGGGGGTACATTTGGTGTTTTAAGAAAACCTTAATTCTTTTAAAAAAGTTTAAAAAACTATCATTAGATGCAGAGATCCAGAGATTCATAGAATATAAAGGCTTCTAAACCTCCAGAAATTGGTATTAAACTCTTATTAATGAAGAGTTTTAAAATACCAAATTTTGGCGGCTTATAAAAAGCACCATAACATTGAATCGTCTTAATCTGCAATGATTTTTCACTGAGCATCACCCCTTGACTGCACTTACAAGCTTAAAATTAATTTGTTTCACTTGCATGTTCGGTTTTGGACTTTTTTTTTGGGTAATTTCTGAAACCTGCTGGGCCGCAGAGTTGCCAAAAAAAAAGTGGCAGCGAGCGATTGAGCTTTGAGCCTCGAGATACATTTTTTATGGACATCATCGTTAAAGTAATCAGCGGTAACGACAAGAATCATCGGACGCCGGCAGACGGCAGACGGCGGCAGGCATTAAACCAAACCAAAAAAAATATAAAAAAAAGTCAAGAAAAAATACCCACATATATATAAAGCGAGTGAAATAAAGTTAAAAGACTTTTAACCAAATTCAAGGTCAACTTCGTTTCAATAAATTGCAAACGGAATGGTAAAGGCAAAGCTCATTCTCTGGGAAGGGGACTGCGATCTGCGACTTTTGACTGCATGACGCAAATCAGGAAAAAAAACAACAAGAGGGGTAAAAAACAAGAATTTAAAAAACCATCAGCGGGTTACCTGTAACTGGAAAACACCTTTCCCTTCTCGGGGGGAACCTCTGCGCCAGCCGATTCCCGAATTCAAGCGCCTTTTTTTTAGCGTGTTAATAAAGACTGTCGAAAATTTAAAGAATGGCTTTGATAAAACAACACACACACAAGCAGCGGCGAAGAAGAACAACTGGTATAATAAATGCCATTTTGGCAACGATATATACAAAGTATCGTAAAAAGTGCCATTTTATTGAAGTGAACACAAAAGTTTATACTCTTACCCTTTGGATTTGTCACAAGAAACAATAAGATGGTAATAAAAATCATCCTAAAAAGAGAGTAATTGCAATGCCAATCGACAGACTTAAAAGTAAACAAAATAATTAACCACAAATGGTTGACACCTCTTCTCCAGAGGACAAAAGCCTTTGGGTAAACATTTTTACATAGAAATGCAAACCCAAAACCCTTCATTCTCCCTTCAATTTTGACCGCAAAAATATGAGAGAAACCCACATATTGCCAGCATTTATTTAGCTCTGCGCTTAATTTGTTTATTTTACCTGTTAACCAATTTATTTCTGATAAATTGTTTATATCTTGTTGGCACACACAAGTCTGGGTCTGGTATCCGTTTCTGCTGTTCTGCGGCTTTTGTTTACACATTTAAAATGAGCTTCGTGTATTTTAAGTTCAATCAACTTTGCACCGCAGCCAAATCAGCCAAGAGAAAAAAACCAGCAACCGCAACAATTGATTAATTAATGAATTATTTATTGAACATGCAGCAGCAGCAATCAAAGATGTGCTTTTACCCTTAGTCGCATCGCATCTTTGATTTTGGCAAATTCAAGCAATCAAGTGATTCATTTAAAAGTCCGACTAAATGGTTAATTTGTTGGGTTTCCAATATCAGATTTTGTGTGGTTGTTGGAAATTTATTTGGGTTTCAGGGAATAAATATTCCTAAAGTAATTGAAGTAAGTTTTGGGGGGACATTAAGAGATTTTGGGAAGTTATTATATATAGATTTTTGAGAAGAAGTTGGATAAAATGTGGAAGGTATTTTTGGAAACTAGAATTTGAAGCATCAGGAATTTCTTATCTTATAAACAAATGTATTGCCCATTCTATTTCTATTTTGTTTGATCATAAAACGCGGAGTTATACTTAATATAAATAATATTTCATAATATCCGTTATATTTTATCATTTTCCTACACTAGCTTTTTAAGAAGAAGTTGGATAAAAAGTAGAACATTTTTTTGAGAACTAGAATTTTAAGCATTGAAAATTTCGTATGATATTGTCTAATGTAGTTTTATCATAAACACGGATTTTAAATGAATATATGTATAATTTCATAATTTCCCTAATATAACTGAAGATTATATTGTATTTCTAATGAAATTATTCACAGTAAATCGTTCAAAATGGTTGTATAAGCCCCTAGTTCATACACCCCATTAGGTGATCGATTTATTTGCTTTGAGATCAAGATCCCTTTATTTTTACCTATGCAAGCAATTTACAAATTAGTTTTCTTCTGCCTTCGACATCATATACGAGTATTTAATCAGAATATTTAATCCATCTACTTGGTATATTATTCTTGAGTAAATACCCAAACATTTCCATCATCTGCTGAGTTGGTAACTACGAGTAAATTCATACAAACATGTACACTTGTCTGGGCGTACGAGTACATCGAAATCTATTTGCTTAGATGTAGAAAAACTAAACATTTGCACTTCGCACACTTGTTAGAAACCGAGAACAACAAAAAAGATAGAAAACGAAAGAAAGAGAGGGCTGGCATTTCGAGAAGATAGCCGGAAAGAGAGGGCGCTAGGCATTAGAAAGAGAGGTGCATGGTTTATCGCAACAGCTTGAAAATCAGCTCCTCCACCATTGCACTCGAATGCCCTTCATGGCATCCGTTGAAGTCCACTGGATGCAGCCAGCAAGCCAGCCAGCCAGCCTCCTAGCCCCCTGCAAATGCATCCCCTGCCACAACAGCAGCAGACGTTGTCATACTTTTCGCTTGAACTGTGTCAATGGCCTTGAAATTGTTTTGCGCCTTAGTTTGGATGGCAGTGACGAGATTAGTGACACGAACGGCACTGCTGCACTGCACTCGCTTAGATCTTTGGAGAGGCCATAGGGAAATGGTTATACTGGCATATGCTTTGTGCACAACTATACTATATAGTTCGTATAGCCTTAGTTGTAACAAAAGAAGGAATCGAAAGTATAAAAGCTCAAATCGGCAGTTGAGTACTGACCTCAAAAGGGATCACACTAGCAATCGGAATCGATACCACAACTCTATCGATAGCAAAGCCCAAGCTCCCTTTTTGCGCCCGATGACCGATCCTTGGCAATCGGTATCGTTGCTGATCATCTACTGTATTACCTATTTTGTGCCTATGAAAAAAGGCCTTAATAAAAAATCAGAAAACTAATCTGAAACATTTTTTGCATTGGTTTCCCCTTCTAATAATGATTTCTTTGGTATTTTTCCCGGTCTTTTGTTTCAATATGTATAATTTAGTATGTTATATGTGAGTATTTTGGTGTTATGTGCACTAAATTCTCTTCCTTACCTTGCTTTTTCGGATCTCTTATAGTTTTTAGCACTTGCTAATGTATTGCTCGTAACCCCACTCAATAATGAGTCTACAAGTTTTTCGCTTGCATTTTATGTCTATAAGTAAACCTAGAAAATCATTATCGTTAGCTGGCATCTCTGCGGATCATCTCATCTGTAAATTAGCGCCAAGTAAGAAAAAAGCAACGACTCTGATGTGGTTTATTTCTGCTGACCTTGTGGCACAATCTTTTCCCGCTCCACAAGTAAAAAAATCAAGAAAAAACGCTCGTCTCCCCGGAGAACACTGACAATGAAAAACCACATAGACCAGCCAAAGAGGAAGCAATTGGAACGCCAACGTTTCCGGTTTTTTTTTAGAGGGAATGGAAAGGGAAAATATAGAGAATAGTTGGGAAAATTATTCAATAAAAAGCTGTGAAAATACATATTAAATTACAATTATTACAAGCTAAGAATATTGAATATTGAGGCCCTAAAACCACTGCTCGGTTTATATTACTTATACGCACTGTTGAGCTAATCGAAAAGGCCGGGGGAAAAACAAATATTAAAAGCATATAAAGTTAGATCGAGGTTTATTTTTGATTGATCTGATTCTTTCTTATGTCTTTGCTTATGCTAGCTTGAGCTTATGTTATACTTGTATATTACAACTAAGGCTTTACAAATAGTAAAACTTGTATACGACAACTTTCGTCCCTATGAACGCCTAGATCTTGGAGACTACACTAGATAGAGAAAAATTGTGAATTGTGTGATACTAGTTCAGCTCAAGTTTGTTTTATAAATCGCCTACCACCCCCCCGCACCCACGCAAACTAAGAAATTCTGTGGCATCCACAATTTTAACTCTAAAGGCACTAAACTTGGATAGTACATTGGTAAAGCCAATATCTCTGTGTGTTGCGAAAATTTGCCGGTTACGCCCACAAAGAAGACCCTAAAATGCTCACAAAAGGCAGACCCAATGAAATACCTTAAGAAAGATTACCATATTTGACGCAAACAATTATCCAATGATCTTTTAGCGTCTGGGGGACAAGAGTCCAGTACCCATTTCACCCCGGACAAGATGACTTAACTAAACCCTTGACTTTACCGTCTGGCCATAAAAAAGGAAAAAAAAAACAAAGCAAAAATTGTATACACATTCACTTCCAAAGTGCATCGGCAACACAGCGCACAAGCAAAGCGGCTAAAACAAGACTTTAGGACCGAGGCAAGTGTTAATTTGTGGCCACATCAACCCAAGCTCTCTCGTTGAACCCGACAACCCTGAAAAAACCCTCAAGTACTGCCCTCCAAGTGCAGCACAAAAATACTATATACCCGTATATATGTATACAAAATCCAACAAAAAAACGCGGCAAAAATTAAGAGATTAATTCGAGACAAGCGAATGCAAAATGCGAACCATAAACAAGTCGAGAGTGTTCGCCACAAGACAGGGCAGGCGATAAAAACAAGAAATTAAGAACATTTGCCTTAAAACAGCGAATGTTTAAATACACTAAAGAAATTGACTAATAAATTCGGATTTAACTAGACAAAATATGCTGGGAATAGCCTAACCATTTCTTAAAACAAATCAGGGCAGAAATTTTGTTCTTCTGGCATTTTTAACGATAAATTTACCTCTGGATTAAACATATTTTTAGACACCGGACATTGACATTGGATAAGCCAAAAATAAATTTCATTTTATACAAAATAAACGGGGGCCGGGGAAGAGGAAATTACAAGTGCAACTGACATTATCTAAATACTTTCAGCTTTGTTGTGTTCTTTCCAGAGTCTTGGGGCAATTAGGCCTGCAATAATTCAACAAAACAAAACTTGAACTTCAGCCTGACGGCACCTTGGGGCCTCTGGTCTTAGTATCTTTGTATCTTTGTATCTGTCAGTGCGATATCTGGTAATTGCCAGCCAGCTTCAATTGCATTACTCATACGCTGTGCGAATGCGATTGCGAATGCGAGTGCCTGAGGCCAGAGATCGAGAAAAACTAATGCTCTGTGACATTGTAAGAAAATGCTGTTGCACTTGATGCTGCCAACTAAAGATGCGAGATACGAGATGCGAGCTGCGATGACTTGAGAGGAAAACGCTTAGCACTTGCATATACTACGAGTATACTATACTATACTATACTACACTATACTATGCTTTGCTTTTGCTGCCTTTGTCGAGTGTAAGATTTCCAGTTCACCATGAAACGGGACGCAGCTGGCTGTGAATTTCATGGTCGCGTTTTTGAACCATTTTTTTAGTGCCAAAACCCGTTGTGCAACATTTTGTGCGGCAACCTTGACCCGGTTCTACTTCTCTATCTCTGTGAGCCGGGCTTAAAGCCTCGGCCTGGCTTTTCCAGGCCAAACTCCCCGGGTTTCAGGCGCAGCTTATTAGCATTTCCGCACGTTCGCCCATTTGGCTGTTAGCTCTTGGCTGTTGGTGCGGAAAAGTGCGAAAAACCTGTAGCGAACGGCTGTGGAAAACGAGGTGCCGGCGCTCCTTGGGAAAAGCTAATTAAAAGTGCTCCTTGAACTTCAGCCCGGGATTAATGCCCTTCAGGCTGTCTCGGGCTTTTAGTTAACACTTTAAGCCTCCGCATCAGCAAGTCGGGAGGAGATTCTGCGCCATCAAGATGCAAAAGTTTTCAATTAGACAATTTTCTCATTTACATTTCAAATGGATTTGTTGCGCCACCATTTGGCGCCCATTTTAATTGGTTTTTATGCCCAGAATTGCGTGGCCAGGAAGGGGATATCGTTGTCTTGGTTGGGCTAATACATCAATCACTTGTTTAAATCATTTTCGGGGGGAAACAAATGGAAATAGATAAAATACACGAAGGCGGAGCATTGAAAGGATTAAAGTGACATGTTTTTAGATTTAATTGCTTGAAGAAAAGAAGAATTGAAATTCCATGTACAATCAAATAAAAACTTTAATGGTTACAATAAATCGTCCCTGAGAAGGGACGGTGAAATTTTTGTTGGCCGTATCTTCATTGTTTATCGTCCGATGTTTATAAAATCTGACGCATAACTAGATATTACAATTTCTAGTTGTTAGCAAACAGATTTTTATCTCTTGGTTTAACTATTTCGAAGATATAGACCGGACAAGGCTGGATATTATAGGGTCGCAAGAGATTCCTTGTTCCTGCTAAATACCATTTTTCCCTTAAGGTACATGGTTACATTTTTTTACCCACTTTAGTTGGATTAGAAATTAAATTGCCGTGCCCTCACAGGGAAAATTATCTGCTAATTCATGAAAATCAACATTATAACCCTCCAAAAATTACCCAAATAAAGAAACGACAACCAAGGCAGCCAAGTTTTCGGGTATTCCAAAACAACCCCAATTTAAAACCAACTGTTGCCGGTTTGCCAGGACAGGACGCAGTCCCAAAAAACGTTGGCAGGACAACAAAGCCAAGGTCACCATGGAAACCCTCGGGCAGGAAAAACCAAAACAAACAAAGTGAAATTTTCGTTATTCATTCGCCAACGAAGCGTCGAGAAAAAATGTTGCATCAGGGAATTATATTGCGCGAGGGCCATGTCACCAGAACCATTTACAATCTGGTAAGCCGCTATTAGATGGCAGAAATTACAATTTAATAATAACAATCAAGTGCTGCCGCTGTCGTGACAGATCAAAGACAAGCGCTACGAGGACGTAATCGAGTGCATAACCAATTTCGGCGAAGCGGCCAACACAAGAGCCGGCCTTTCCACCCTGGGACACTGCTACTACCACGCCCAGAAGTACGAGGAGGCGGCCACCTGTTATGAGCAGCTCTGCCAACTGGCGCCCAAGGAAGCCAAGTACAGGTAGGGTACAAAAAATATTATATTCCTTAAATATATCTTTCATTTTGATTGCTTTGGAATATGCGAACGGTTGGCCGAAGAGTACCTTACTCAATATTCAAGAAGCCAAAGAATGGGATAGCTTTTTAGATTTTCCCGAGTGTTATAGTAAATATGAAGTTTAAATGTTCCTTCATTAATTTAATGCCTTCAATAATCTTGAGAATCTTCGCAATGCGTGCTTCCAAGAAAAATATACCTTATCAAGTACTGTTTTAAAATATTATTATACGTATAATTTGCCATAGTCAGCGATTTTAAGAACATATTCCACATGATTGTGCCTTCTCCGTTACAATAATATAGAAATTCTTATAGCTTTAATAATCCTAAGTCTTCTCAACTTGTTTCCAAGAAAAGTATACGTTATCAGTCATAATTTTGATAGATTTATATATAAAACCCCTTTCAGAAATATGGGCCTGCAAATTTAAGCCCATTCTTAGCACCATTATCAGTTATAATATTGATAGACTTGTTCTCGCGTTAGCACCCAATCTCAGGGATTTCATATACATATAAGAAGGGGTTTTATTTGTATAAGAATCTAGAATCTAGAACTTTTGAAGATAGCTGGAAGCCTATTTGTCTATAAACTATTTTACTTTTGAGCTCAAGAAATTAAATTTCTAAGCTTGGTAGCCTAATGAGGCTTCTAGGGAACGAAAAGCTTACCAACTTCCTAAGATAGTTCCGTAACTTTCTAGTGCAATAAGTTTGGGTTTTCCTCTTTTAGGTTCTACTACGCGCAGTCCCTGTACCAGGCTGGCATTTTCGCCGAAGCCCTGCGCGTCCTCAAACAAATCGGGGACCAGGAGGACGAGCTGCGGGAGCACTGCCTGCAGCTGCAGAGTGCCATTCTGTACTCCAGCGAGGACTATGCCGGCGCCCAGAGCCTCTTGAACCAGCGGGCCGGGGGCACGGCGGAAACGCTCAACGATGAGGGCTGCCTCCTGTTCCAGGCGGAGCAGCACGAGCAGGCGGTGCAGAGATTCCAGTCCGCCCTGCAGGTGGGCGGCTTCAATCCTCTGGTGGCCTACAATGTGGCCCTCGCCCACTTTCAGCGGAAGCAGCGGGCGCAGGCCCTCGACTACACGTCGGAGATTGTGGAGCGGGGCATGCGAAATCATCCGGAATTGGGGATTGGCGCCCAGGTGGACACCGACGGCAGTGCCCGAAGTGTGGGCAATCCCATCACCATGGCCATCTCGGGCATCACCCAGGCCCTAAACCTCAAGGCGGCCCTGGAGTATCAGGTGAGAGTGAGAGGCTTCAATAAGCTTGGTTTCCCATTTAAAGATTCCAACTTGAAATGGAATTTGTTAGGATGGCAACGAGGAGGCTGCCCGGGAGGCCCTCTTGGACCTGCCGCCGCGCGCGGAGAGCGAACTGGACCCGGTGACGTTGCACAACATGGCCATCACAGATGCCCAGGGTCCGGTGGCAGGTCTCCCTAAACTGGCCTTCCTCCTGCAACTCGGGGCCCCCTCCTGCCCCAAGGAGACCTTCGCCAATATCCTGCTGATCTGCTGCCGACACGAACTATATGAGACCGCCGCGGATATCCTGGCCGAGCACACGGACCTCACCTACAAGTATTTATCGCAGTATCTCTACGAACTGCTGGACGCCTTGATAACCGCCCAGACCAGCGCCGAGTTGGCCGAGAAGAAGCTGGGCACCTTGGCCTCCAGTTTGGCGGGAAAACTTCGCAGCCTGGCTGCCAAAGTTCAGGAGGTCAGGGCCACCAACGAGCAGCAGGCACTCAGGGATGCCCTCAAGGACTACGAGCAGGCCTTGGAGCTGTAAGGATACCGCAAACGACTTTGATTTTGCACTTTAAAGTTAAATCCTTTTCAGCTATCTGCCCGTGGTGATGGCCCGTGCTTGGATCTCCTGGCGGGACGATGATTTTGTGGGAGCCGAAAGGGAATTCCATTCCAGTGCCGAATTCTGTTCGGAGAATTCCATTTGGCGACTAAATGCGGGACATGTGCTGTTCATGCAGGGCGATAAATACCAGGAGGCCACCGCCTTTTACGAACCCATTGTCCGTCAGCACTCCGATGATGTAAGGAATAAGCCTCCTGCCCACCATCAGCATGGTTATTGCCCAAAATTATACCTCTTATTCACAGGTTTTAGAGGGTTTGATAGACACCGATGTTTTCGGTTTAAAACGCATGAAAATTTTGCATGGTATTCACATTCTAATTATTAAGTACCGGGTATCTCATACCTCAATTTTAAGGCATTCATTTGCTTATATTTTAATCGTGCACCCTTTATTATTATTTTATTTCTTGGTAACTTTTTCATGGGACTTTTGGTAACTTCTATGCTACAAAAATTCTTCTCAAATGACTTAGTTACAGGTATCTCATAGTCTAAACCAGCGGTGGGCACCCTATAGCCCTTTCAGCTCCCAGTAATCACATTATTTATTTTATTTCAGGGTGACACTTTCCTAAGAGATCTCTCGCATTAATATTATTGTTCAAAGTCTTAAACTTTCCTTTATTTAGTACCGGGTATGTCATAGTTTGAATGCTTAAATTCTTTCACATTTCCTTACCCATTTGTTTGCCTTTTAAGGGAAAGTCCCTTACATTTTAAGTGACCTGTCACCACCCTTACAAAAACTCTTCTCAATGGACTTGATAATGGGTATCTCATAGCCGAACCCTACCGCTAACCCTTTCTATTTCCAATTTCCCAGATCATGTCCGTTTCGGCCGCCGTACTGGCCAATCTGTGCGTCTCCTACATCATGACCCTGCAAAACGAGGAGGCCGAGGAGCTGATGCGCAAGGTGGAAAAGGCCGAGGAGCTGAAGGGTAATCTGGGCAAGCAGTACCATCACCTGTGCATTGTCAATCTGGTGGTGGGCACCCTCTACTGCGCCAAATCCAACTACGAGTTCGGCCTCTCCCGCATCGCCCACGCATTGGAGGGCGGATCGGGGAACCGACTGTATGCGGACACCTGGCTGCATGTGAAGCGTTGCATTCTGGGCCTGCTGACGGGCATGGCCAAGCAGAACATCATCCTGCCGTATGCCATTGTCCAGGAGGTGCTTCACTTTTTGCGCTTCTGTGAGGCCTACGGGCTCCTAACGCCGGCCAACATTTTTACGGCCACCGAGCAGGTGCCGGAGGAGCCGCTGACCATCGGCATGGAGGCCAGAAAATTGCGCCTATTGCTGCTCAAGCTCAGCGAATACGAGAACATCTAAGCACCACATTGTAACCTAGAATAACCCTACATATAACTGATATTTAAATCGAGTATTCAATAAAGTTTCATCAAAAAACCAACAACATTTTTCTATGCTCATCAAATAAAGGAGCCGCCTTTTGGAGGAATAAAAGCCCATAAATTCTACAACAATTTCTGGGTTATTCGTTGAATTTATGTTGTTGAATTTATGAATACCTATAAATTCTCTTCAACAAAAACCTGAAGCGTGAAACCAATATAAAAATTCAGCGTTTGTCATCATAAAACAATTTAAAACTGCCGCTGCAACAGGAAATTTATGCACCTCAGCTTGTCCTTTTTTTGCAAACAAACTTCGGTCAACAAAAACCGCACATGGCGTTTGTTTAGCTTGCAAAGAATTAAATAATGTGTAAAAATATGCAAAAGTAATTAAAATATTGCAGAAACTTGGATAGTTCTTACTTATTTAAGGGCTGTTAATATTCAAGTGTTTACCCGAAACAAAATCTAGGAAAATCTTCAGCAAAACAACGAGTCACCCCCAGGGATCAACTCATCTCAGCTCTGACAGCTGGGGATTTGAAGGACTTGAAGGACTTGCAGGACCTCGCAGGCAGTCCAATTCGAATATAGGCAAAATAAGGCTGGGTAATAAATATAAATTACGAGTGGAAGAGCAGAAATCTGTCATAAATCACATTAATGGCAGATTTTCATCAGCAGGCAGGCGGGCAGACAGGCAGACGGGCAGGCAGGTTGGTTGGTTGGCGGGTAAGCAGGAAGTGGATTGAATGGCAATCTATTGACAAAGAACCTGGAACAGCACGTGCTACCTTCGGGCTCAACTGCCTGCCTTTTGGGAGGGGGGAAGGGGATTGTGTGGTGGGGGTCAAAGGGCAGTGGGGCAGGAGCCGAGGGGCAGGCCGTTCTGCTCAGCGAGCACGTGAGCACTCACGCGTTCGATTTGACAACGTGTTTATGTCGCAGCTCAATTCCGCATTGACAGCCCCATCGACAACGTCATCATCGTCGCTGCCATCAATGGGGCAGCAAAATAGAACAAGTGGTGGATACAACTTCCATGACTAGGGAGTGGACTCAGCGATACCCGGTACTGAGTTTGAGCAAAGAATTCATGCAACAAGTCACCGAAAAGGTCGAGAGATTGTTCATGAAACTACAAATTAAAGGGATGACAAGAGAATAGAATAAGCGATACCCGGTACTATGTTTATAGTAAGAAGTCACCTAAGTAGACACCGAAAAAGCCTAAAGAATATTCATGAAGCTACACATAATGGGGAATAACCTTGAAGTGTACCAAGCGATACCCGGTACTGAGCTTGAGAGAAGAAGTTACTTCAAAAATAACCGAAAAACCCTAAAGAATATTCATGAAACTACAAATGATGAGGCCTAACGATACCCGGTACCAAGTTTGGGGTGATCAATCACTTAAAAAGTCACCGAAAAGGTCTAAAATTTATTCATGAAACTAAGAATAATGAGGAATTACAAGAGAGTTGACTAACTATACCCAGAAATAAGTTTAAGGTAAGCATTCACTCTAAAAATCACAGAAAAAGCTTAAAGATTATTCATAAAATTAAGAAAAATCATAAATTAGAGACGCGTATCTCGTATTTCATACCTGTGGGTACCATTTTCATTGCAAGAGAGATACCCGGTACTGAGTTTATTTCAATTTGAAAAGGCTCATTAATTTCTATAGGATGTCGTACTGCCAGTACATTGAAATATAAGTACTAAGCCAAAAATTGGAATTCAGAGCGTATCCACAATTTTCTTGATAGGAATTCGAATAAATTCTTTCACCAAATGGATTCTATTAGGCTAGCACCCAATATACCCAATTTCTATCTCCAAATGCCCGGTGAAAAAAGCGGCGACAACAAAAAACGCCTAACAAGCACTTTAAGCTGCTTCTGCTGGCTTCTGTGCGGCATGGCCCCAGCCCTCAACTCATTCACCATCCGCCCTCGCATTCACAGCTACCATTCCACATCCCTCGGCATCCTCATCCTCATCCCCATGCCGGTTCCCATCCCCAGTACCCGATACTCATGCCCATGCTCATTCCCATCATCATCAGCATTGATGTTGTCATTATACCCATCGACATCCTCCTTGTCATTACGCGGCGCATACAAAAAAGCTGGGGAAAAAACCCGAGGAAAATAAGAGGAGGAAAATATACAACATGAAAACACTTGTCATTAACGCAAACAGACTGAGGGACTCATGTGCAGACTTGGGGTTGAAGGATGGCGCCTGCATTGGAGATCCTCCAAAGGATGCGAAAAAAAAGGATGTTGTAGTACCAACACCTTTTCGCGGTGGAATTTTGCTATACGCTGTCGGAAATACTGGCACTTTTGGTGCTGGAAAAGCTTTCATTTATAACACTCCAATGTTTGCAATATTTTTCTATTTTGAGGAAATTGATTCTTGAGATTGAAAGGCATCTACAAAGTCTATGAACTTATCATAATATTAATAATACCAAGTTGAAAGTGGAAAAATGCGAAGTGCCCAAAAAATTATTGAATTCCCCATTAGTAGATCTTTGCCAATATTTTTCTGGGAATTGTGCACTTGTATAATCGATTTATAATCGATTATTATAATCGTTTATAATCGTTTTCTTTTACCAACTCTTAACATCGATTAGTCTCCTGCTAAATCATTCAGGATTCTGCAGCCCCACAACTTTCCTTGAAGCAATAAATTAAGCCATCCCTGGAGAGTATTTTAGTGTCGTGAAACTTAAACAAAATAAGCGAAACTTAACGTTAACTTTTTTAACTCGTTCTCATTTCCGAGGCTGTCGCCGTCAAGTGTTGCTCATTTTGTTTTACTTCAATTCAGTTTTCTCTTGGCCCGTTTGCTTGTTAGCCGCCTTTTGTTGCCGCCTTTCATTTGACTACTCCTCGTCCTTAATCCTGGCGGTATCCTGCCGCACCATACCATTTTGCCAGCCTGCCAGTAAATTGTGCATTTCCAACTTTTGCCCCAACACTTTCGGGCCCTCGTGTCGATTGTTAATATGCCTTTTAACCAGTTTTGCCTTCCAAAAAGTTCGTTTTATTCCTCATTTGCCTTGGTTTGCCTTGGTTACTCGAAAGTGCTGCTCGCAAACTCTAACTAAATTGCGTCTGGCACTCAAACTGATTTTCCAGGCCATTTAAAGCAACCACCACCACACACGCAGTCCATAAATATGTGTATTTGTATAAATGTCCTGGGCTAAAAAGGCTTGAATGCACTACGCTCCAAGCTCCGCTGTCTGATCCTGTCTCCCCTTTTTTTTTACACAGCCATTGTGTTTGGATGGGAAAAACCCATGCGGGGGGTGGTGGAGGGTGGGAAAAACATTTTATAAACCGCATTCAAGTCAAAAATCAATAAGGCTTTGTCGCCGTACCGTGGTTCTTCTTGTTTTTTGTTGACCGTCGGCATTTTGTTTGGCGGGGGCAATTGTTGCGTGTGCGAGAATCCTGGGCCAGGATTCGTGTGTTTTTGCAACCGCTTAACTGTAAACGAGGAAATAACTCAGCCAACGGCTGGAAACCCCAACAATGTAAACGGGGCAGAGGAAAACCCCTGGCGCACAAAAAACAAGAGCATCGCTATTTTCAAGGGGAAATCAAATATTTTCCCATCCTGCAACCGGCACCCAGAGGTTTTTTTTTGTAGAGAGGTTTTTGGGCGCGAAACAAAAAGTGCCTAGCTGGTTAATTGAAAAAATTCAATCAGTTTGAATCCCAACATTTAACTATTTAACTATTTATTTGAAAATAATTCATATGCCTTGTGGACCATTTATCATATTTAGGCATTTATATTCTTATTTCCTTTCATATTTACTTTAATATATAGAAGCACATTTCTTTTTATTATAATTGAAACATCCAGTTTTAAATAAATAAACTGGAGTTCCTTTTTAAACAAGTAAAATATCCAAGCACCACCTAAGTCCCTTGGCAGTGTAACCATATATTTTTTTATATTTTAATTACATTTTCAATTTTTTAATTTTTCTATTTAACTCTTCTTAATTTACAATCTGCTGAAGCTGCCTCTAAGGCAGCAGTAAACCTGTTTCCTAAAAATTTATAAATAATATGAACTCAATAATCTTTTGATAAATTACGAATTCGCTTCGGCAAAAGTGTGGCCATATATTTTTAATATTTTGATTACATTTACAAATTTTATATTTACTCAGTTACCTCTAAAGTCAAATTACTTTCTAAATAAATAAAGCCCTCGCCTGTAAAACTTAAAAAGTATGGGAAGCCCAAAAACCATTTCAAACTCAAAAGTGTGACCGTATTTTTTTTAATCTTTTGATTACATTTAAAATTTTTCAGCTTTTTATTTACCTTGATAGTCAAATATCCTCCTAAATAAACACATACAATGTATAAGGTTCCTAGTTAATCATACGCCCTGTTGCACTTGCTTTTGAAAGCATCTGATAGGCCTCGCGTTTAAATCTTTGAAAGTATAAACCCAAAAAGCATTTCATAAATCACGAATACGCCCCGGCAATCCTACTCAAAATCTTGGATCCCTCTCTGTCGATGCATTCATTTATTCATCCATAGAGAGATTCCTTTCGGGCCATCTTTCTTGTATTGTCGACAAATTCACCAAAAACTTTGCCCCTCCAGCTGTCCCGAACTGGTGAGGACAATAAATCAAGCTTTGATTGCTTTTATCGACAGAATAACAACGCTCGCATAGAGAGGACTCCACGAAGACGAAGAAATAGTAAATCACTTTGTGCTATTGGTCAAAAGCAACAAATAATACTCGTACTTTTGAGCGGTAAAAGTGTGTACTTGCCACACACACAGTCCCCGGGCCAGTGGCATTGAGAAATCGCTGAAAATTCGCTTGAATTGCGAGGGGGAAATTGTCAAGGCGTGTTTTTGGGGGATGCCCAACTAAAATGTTGTTACATCCATTACGTATACGCAGCGTAGACACAGCTGGATAGACAGATATATGGACAGATACATAGATACAAGCAAACACAGCAAACGAAATCAAATATCAAATAACTGTTGGGCATTTTTGAATGGCTGCCGGAAGGGCAGCATCGTTGGGGAATTAAATTGCAAGCACAATTAATGAATGCCAACAGCGAAATGCAATCTCTGCTCCGGACCATTTATTTTAGTTAATTTGGCAAGTTTTCCGAGCCACTCGCCGCCCTGTCAGTTGGTCAGTTCCTTCAACCCGAGACCATTAATCAAGGACTTGTTTAAAAAGGTCAGAAAGGGTCAATATGATTGGCATACTAGTCACTCAACGGCCGTGTGATTGATGCAACAATGCCATTCACGGACTGTTTGCCGCCTTCAATCGTTCGTGGAAAAACTGCTGCCTTTTGCCTCGGCACGTTTTCCACGGAAAAAGGAACGCGCCAGACAGGCAAAGCCTCGAAGAATGTTGCTCTGGGGAGCATTAAAATTTTCTACGCCATTTGGCCAGAGCTGCTAAGCTGGCAGGACGAAAAAGGACATTTAGTTGCGGTGGAGCGTAGTGCTAACAGTGGCCATAAAGCTTAACAGTTTTGGTAACAGGTCCTGTGAAGCGGCCTGAGAGGTTTTTAGGTTTTAAAGTTCTAGGAGAACATTACGTGGCTAGAGGGCTTTGCAAGAAATTTAAGCAACTTTGTTTTGAAATTTTGTATTATAAAAGGTNTTACACAAATCATTGGTAATAAATGGTAGATAAATTAAGGTCAGAAGGTATCCGAAATATTTGTAGTTGGTCTATTTATGTGCCCAAGAACCGGACATTCATATGGACAGACATATGGACAGACAGACGGACAAACGGACAGGACTATCTAAGCTTTATACGTTCATATGGACAGACATATGGATAAACAGACGAACAAACTGACAAGACTATATATGCTTCATACGTACAAATGGACAGACATATGGACAAACAGACGGACAAACGGACAGGACTATCTAAGTTTCATTCTTTCATATGAACAGACATGCGGACAAATGAACGGACAAGCGGACAGGGCTCTCTAAACTTTATACTTTTTCATAGACCGTATATAAAAATGGTTACAAAAATGAGTAAGCAATGTTTGTTAAAATCTCCGTGGATATTTAGCCTCACTGTAATCCCAAAGCCACTAAAAATTAGGAAATAAAAAACTATCTTGGCTAACAAAGATCACCTATTATGACCCAAAAGTAAACGCATTTTTTATCATCAAACAATAGTAGTCACCACTATTTTATATTCTTCCAGCAGATAAGATATTGTAAGTAACATTTCAGTAACATTTTCTGCAAGCCCCACAGACTTTTAAGCCAACTGCAGCTTCCCAAAAATGTTAAGCAAAAAGCCGAAGAGTAACCTGGCCACGAAGAGAGTTTCCGCATACAAATGCTCTTTAAATTTAGAAGATTCTTTCGGTTCTCTTAGATGCACAGGGGCAGATATTAGCTCTAGAAGATAGACTAGGCTAATCTAATATTTTGCACTTTTTTTGGTCAACATTTTCTATGCAGACGAAGGACGAGGAAACTCCTAACAAATTTGTCTCGGACCCAAAAGTCACAATCAATTTAATTTTCCGAAAAGGGAAAAGAAACTGAAACGGCCAATGCCAAGGCGAAATTTTTTTCACAATGCGGCAAAATAAAAATAAAAGACCCCCGCCCCGCCGCCACCCTAACAAATTGTGCATGAAAAGCTTCCCCAGACGGAGGAAAACCCAAGCAACAAAATACAGCAGACTGGACACACGAACGTGCACATAAATGTGTACACTTTGTATACAGCCACGAGTCATTTGAAATTTGCACAAATGAAAATTGTGGCAGTAAATTGAATTACCCAAAAGCAGCAGTGGCAGCAGTGGCAGCAGCCGTCACTACCGCAGTGAAAACAGAACAATAAAAGCGAAAAAAAAAATAAGAAAACGTAGAGGAATAAAAGTTGAAAGGCCCAAACCGGCCTTCTGACTCGCTTTTCCACTTTTCCACCCCCCCTTTGGCGACATCTCTGTTTTAAAACAAATAACTTGGCCGCATCGACGTCAACAAAAAAAAAGAAAAAAAAACGCAAAGGAAAAACAAAGAGTAAGGATTTGCCAGAGTTTCCTGGGCGGCAGGATACCCGGTAATCCTATTTATACACATCTTAAATTATTGTCACAAGGCCAAATAAGATATTGACTCGCCAAAGATTTATTCAAATTGTGTTTGCATTAGGAGAAGTCGGGGAAATCAGTCAGTTGACTATGCTGTTTTCCCATTTGAGTATTGATTTGGGCCTTTAAATGATACAAATCAAGTAGCTTATTTAAAGGTTTCTATACAGTTAAAATTAATGGAATTATTTAAGACTTTTTAGGAAATTGTGTGGTGTTTATAAAACTAATATAACACGGGAGTCCTTAAAGATTGAATTGAATTTTGATGACATTTTTTTAATCGAATGTTTGAACTCTGATTAGCGATACAAATTCCGTTTCCTACAGAGTTTTTGTTGATAGGTATACCTAATTATATCTTTATATTTATATGTATTTATTTTAAGAAAAATTCACCATTTCCTAACCATTTACCCGCACTACTAGGGAGTGTTTTTTAACTAGTGGCACTTATCACATCCTGTTTTACTGCTTCAACATTTTTGCTAAAAAATATATATTTATAAAATAGTGTCTCTTAAAATTAACCTATACCAGGTTTTTCAATCTTTATAAACTATTAATTAAATTTGGTAGAGTTATAAAATATAATTTAAAAGTTCAACAAAATGAGGCATTTTAATTAATTTAAAAATTCTCTGAAGGTCTGAAATTGTATGCCAAATATAAGTTTTTGTTTTAACTTACTTTGTTTTAAGTCTAACTCTGTTTTAACCTTTTTATAAACTTAAAAAATTTGATTAACAAATAAAACGCATGTTAAAAGTAAGTTATATACCAATTTTAAATGATTTTAATGGTTCATCTACTATCAAAAAAGCCAGGTGATAATTGCATGTCATTTTACAATATAAATTAAAATTTAAAAAAGTTGCGAACTTGTTTGCATTAAACATTCTTCATATACAATTTAAAAGACTGAAATTGTAAGCCAAATTTGGTTTTTGCTTCACCTGAACCTTTATTTATTCAAATCATGTAGTTTTGGCACTAATCCCAAGACCGATCCTTGTTATCCTCACGCAAATTCGAAAGCACCCCAATGGCCTGCTAGTTGCGAGTGAAAAGAAAACAAAGAAAATGCGCGGTATCCCGGTGACTGCAAAGTCAAATGAAAATGAAAATCCCCGCGGGGTCTGACTAGCTACTCCCCCACCACCCTTCCCCGCCCCGCCCCGCACTCATCCACTTTGTTGTCACATTAGCCACGCCACGCTGTGCGTCCTTAATGAGCAGCGCAGACATATGCCACGGGATGCCAGGCGGCCAGGATGCCCGGATGCTTGGATGCCAGAATGCCGGGAGGCCTTGGAGCCGTGGGCCGTGGGCCGGGGGCCAGGAGGCCTTGAGGGCCTTGGTTGGCCCGGGGCGGCAGAGGTCGCGGCCCATGTCCCGGATGTTTTTATCGCCGGCCAAATCTCTCGCACTCCCAATCCCCAATCCCCACCCCAACCAACGTAAATTGGTATGTTTAGGTTGCCCTTGAATTTGCTGCAAGGGAAAAATAAAGGAGGGGTCAAAGGTGGCGCGAGGGTCGGCGGGACGGGGTCTTGTGTCTCTAAGCAGACACGACCCCCGCCCATATGTAAATGTCTTTATTGTTGTTCAGCCGACACTGACAGCGAAGGAATAAAGAGCATATGGCGGGTATTCGCAGGATCTTTTCCTAAAATATAGGGAAAATTGAAGAGAAGATTGGTAGGATACAATTCTAGGCTTTCTTTAAACATTTATTCTGCAAATTCACATAAAATAATTCCGTTTTATATTTTAAATGCAGTTGGAGAAACAAAAACCAAGGAATATTGCAATACTGAGAAAAGTTCGAAGATTGCTGTCATAATCTTCTAAGATTTCTTTTCATTAAATTTTCATTAGGCAAATTCAAATAAATAAGTTCCATTTAATCTTTAGAAAATTAAGAGAAATAAAAACCAAGCAGATAAAGAATATTTGGTTCAAGCGAAACTGACAGCGAAGGAATGAAAAACATTTGCCGAAAATTTCGAAGGATCGCCTCAAACAATATTAGGAAAAATAAGGATTTTAGAGGTAAGATTTTAAGGCTACACCCTTATGAAAATGATTATGTACTCGTATCTACCAAGTGCAAGAGTAACAATAATTCTTTGATAAAATGTACCTATTTTTAAGTTTCTAGAGGACCAACATATACCATACCATACCATCAATATTCTTAAAATTTGGTTGCTTAGAAAATATAACATTTTCTATAAGCTTTAAAAGTTCTGTCTGGGATTTTTAAACAAGGACAGAAGGAANAGTGCAAGAGTAACAATAATTCTTTGATAAAATGTACCTATTTTTAAGTTTCTAGAGGACCAACATATCACCATACCATACCATCAATATTCTTAAAATTTGGTTGCTTAGAAAATATAACATTTTCTATAAGCTTTAAAAGTTCTGTCTGGGATTTTTAAACAAGGACAGAAGGAAAGAAGTAAATCGCGTAAAAAAGTAAATTAAATGTGTACATTTCTACACTTTGTGACATCATAACTGGTGACCAAAAACAATGGCAGCAGTATCGCTTTCATATTATCCGAGATATTCAAGAAAATCGCATAGAAAAGGCAATGATATGTGTGCATTTCTGACAACAAATTGATCCAATTCACTTATGCAAAAATCCCCGAAAATGCCGCCGAAAACCCACTCTTTGCTGGTTATCCGAACCGCCCTATTAGCAGACCCGATACGTGAGCTGTAACCAACGAAGTGGACCGCCGCAACCTCAGAACCATCGCCATTCGATTATAGTTGCCCCCCTCATCGTCATCGTCATCGTCATCATTATAATCATCGGCGAGCGTTGCAGTGCAAACATTTTGCGGCCGCCGAAGGCCCTGCACCAAAAATCATTTCAAAATTTCGAAATGGCATAAACCAAAAATGTTCGCTGCTGGCATTCTTCCCATTTGCACACACACAGCCCCAGTCCGCACTCCGCGGATTTGAAATGCGAATTTTCCACCGCACTTGTTGATGTTAATGCAAACACGCACCCACCCAGAGCACGCTTTTATTTTGCATTTTGTGTCTGCTGCATAATTCTTATTTTAATGCTGCACTTTAGGGGGAGGCACATGCCAAAAATGAGAGTGAAAAAATGAAAGACCAGAAGGCAGGCAGCAGGCGGCAACCTCCAGAAAAAATAAAGCAAAGTTTTTACTTTTGTGGCACATTTTTGTGTGTGCGCTGCTCGCAACGCTGATTTTCCTGCGATGGTTTCCCGTTTCAACTGCAAAACTGCAAGTCGCAAGACAAGAAGTTGTCTAAACAAATTGCAGATGCATGTCGGTCGACATTGTGTTGGCTTTTGGGGCGTGAGAGCTGCATTTCCACGAAAATGCCCCACTGACGTCAGCAAAGAAGAAGGCCTGCCCAACCGCCGGCCATGCGAGCTGTGTGGGAACAATACGGAGCAGGAGTGGGATCCGAAGCAGAACCATCCAGCAGACAACCTAGCCACTCATCCTCCTCATCGCACCGAGTCGAAAATTCGGTCTAAATCACTGGAAAAATTCCCGCGACAAAGGCCAAGAAAGTGCATATAATTCCATAAGTTTCCAGGTCTTTAAAGATAAAATATCGATAAAAATATCGATAATCGGCAGAATTTTTAGCGTACTACATTCAACCCAAAACAGGCTTTTTAAAACCTACAAATAGTTACAAAACAATAAATTTCTGCCAAACTTGTAATTAAATATATAAGATTATAGGATCTTGAAAACCTGAGGCTGTTGTATCCCCATATTAAGGTTAAAATTATCAAAATTGTTGCAAAAAAAATGAAAGTTTAATACAAAGTGGTCTACTAGCCAAGATAATCACATTACCTAAATGGTATTTTAAGCTAAAATATATTATTAACACTCTAAAAAATATAAAAACAAATCAGAAATGAAATTTCCCCGAAAGCCTTTGCTAATTTTCCTAATGACTTTAATTGCTTGATTTCAATTACCCTTTTTAGTTCGCCGCTCTAAGCAAACTTTTGTTCTAGATTTGGCTTCTTTTATCCTACTTTTCGAGTTTATATAATTTTCTTTGCTTTTCAGATATAGCGGGAAAATTGAGCAAAATATTCCTCCGTGCTCGGCAAGCGAAAATTGTGCTCGGCTCCGTTTCTGTTTGGCTGCAGTTTTGCTCGATTTGCGGCAAATTAAGTTGGCCTGGCCAGCAGACCATGCGCTGGGCCATCGGAAGCCCAACCACCGCCAAAGCACCACCCACCCATCAGCACACCATCATCCCCTGACCCACCAAAAATCCACTAGAAATGGTGGGTGCATTGTTCACGCGGATCTGGGATCTCGGGTCTCGGGTCTGGGGTCTGGGGTCTGGCTGCTGCCCAAAAATGCAATAAAATTAAATGTTTTTGTGTAAAAACTTTATGACTTTGTGTTTATGTTCGCAACACACCCGACAACGCCTTAGACTCTCGGGCCTCGAGATCCGCAGTTCGAGACTGCAGTTCCAAGTTTTTCGGACTTTTTGGTTGGACGCTTGGCCTGCTTTAGTTTTCTGCGGCTGATTGGCAATTGTTTTTGCTGTGCCGGCTCTTTGCGCAAAAATCGGTAGTGGCCGTGTGCTCAGCCCGCATGTGTTGACAGTAATTAATTTAACTGGCATAAATGAAATTTATACGAGCAACACATTTTGCGATACTTTGACGGGCGCATGTCTCGCACGTTGGCCAACAAGTGGCCTGCGGGCCCACAGATTTTCGGGCCAAATGGGTTTTTGCGGGCGGCAGCCGAAAATCAATAACATAAATTAGATTTTTGGGATAGAGCTTTCAAGGCTGGCGACTCTTTGTTTAATTCTTTGTGATTTAGTGTAAAATCAATATTGTGTTTAGAGGTGGTTCATGTATGTTAGAAGTTTGCATTGCATACGGCTTTTCAGAAGCAGTTTTAACTTTTTGCTTCAATTAAATCCCAAATATGCAATTTATATTCACAATTTAAGTTGTATCGCTTAAAATCCCTGACAATGATTTAATTTAACACTTAGCTAAGGATTCTATCCCTTAAACACTTCCATATTTTCACGTAAATCTTAACCAATTCCAAATTAGAGCTTGGTGGGCATTACCGAAGTCAAAGATAGTAAGATATATCCATTTTAGATTAAATAAATACTCCAATATATTATTTAGATTTTAGATTCCATAAAAATCTCAATATATTTTATACATTTTTAACCCAAATTGTTGTATGCTATCGTTTATAATCCCTGTTAATTAGTTAACTTAAGGATTCAATCCCAAATTGTGTCCGCCTTTTTAGGTTATATCAACTCGCTTGATATACTCGAATTTCCCTTAAGTTTCTTGGAGTTAATCTATTAAACTTCAAACCAATCAGTAGTGCCATATCTCTTATAACTATTGCCATCCTTATGATCAAGTAAAACTTATCCAATCCCAAATAAGATCTCCCAATTTAGTTCTATCTCATATTTTACCCCCTTTTTGGGTAACATCAACTTTGTTGATACCTCCGACATTTCGCCTTAATCGATTACACCAACTCCATCCATTCCGTAGACCCATATCTCTCATACATATCTCTTGCCATCTTATCTCATCATAAAGTAAAAGCAATCCAAGCCCAAATCCAATACCAAATTAGAGCTTTTGGCTTATATGGGAAATACTATGATACAATTTTGCTAAAACGTTTTAGTTTTAATAAGAACCCCACTATAAAATGTGCATTGATCGGGTCAATTATTGACCTGAATCTTTGAGCATTCTATCTCATATTTTACCCCCTTTTTGGGTAACATCCACTTTCTTGATACACTCTTATTTCTTCCGATATTTCGCCTTAATCGATTACACCAACTCCATCTATTCCGCATATCTATCATACATATCTCTTGCCATCTTATCTCATCATAAAGTAAAAGCAATCCAAGCCCAAATCCAATACCAAATTAGAGCTTTTAGCTTATATGGGAAATACTATGATACAATTTTGCTAACATGTTTTAGTTTTAATATAACCCCACTATAAAATGTGCATTCATCGGATCAATTATTGACCTGAATCTTTGAGCATTCTATCTCATATTTTACCCCCTTTTTGGGTAACATCCACTTTCTTGATACACTCGTATTTCTCCCGACTTTTCGCCTTAATCGATTACCCCAACTCCGTGCAATCTGTGGTGCCATATCTCTTGGCATCTTATCTTATCATCAAGTAAAACTTATCCAATCCCAAATTAGCGCTCGCCGGTCGTAACTCTCAGGTCGGTCGGGGGGAAACCAGAAGGTGAGCAGAGCTCCCAGCAAATTATGGTTTCACTTTTTGCGCTTTGTTGTCCGAGTTTTCTCTGCTGGCTCTGTTTTTTACCTTTAGCCGCAGTCTCGAACCTTTTTTTCGGTGAAATCATCATCAGCAGCGGCGAGTGGCGCGGCACGTTCGCCCTTCAATTGAGGGGCGTGCGAAATGCATCGTAAAAATCAAATATGAAATACTATATATTTTTTAACGGCTCACGCTTTTTGACAACATCATTGGAGGAGCTGCTACGCTCCACTCCGCCCAGTCCGCTGGGCGAGGTGTGCCCAACTAAATGCTTATTAATTATGAGTCTGCAGGCATTCAACATAAACACCCCGGACAAAGTTTCGGCCAAGCAGGCAAAGTAATTAACTTAATATTGCTGTAAAAAGGAAACTTTTGTTCGCCCAAGTGTCGTAAAATGAGAGATTTCGCAGCAGGACGGCCGAAGAGGGAGTTGCGGGGGGAAAAGTCATAAACAAATGAAGCTGAAAAGTGCAATAATGTTTAGCATTTTATCGGAGTCAACAGAACAAAACCGAAACAGTTGTAATTATAATGGTCTAGCACAACAACCCATAAATCCAAAATGAGAGGAAATATATCAAAAGCCACACGGAACTTTATCGACTGCGATGCGGAAAATCAAGTTAAATATTCAGGCCATTGTCATGTGGGACGAAAGGAAAAAAAAAAAACTATTTAATCGAAAGGACCTCCTCGCTCTCCCGATTGATTCGCACAGCGAACTTCCGCACAAACAAGCTAACAAAAAGTTTACGCTTCATGGCACAAATTGAATAAATCATTTGACGTTGTCGGGGCAGCTGCCATCGCTGCCATCCCTGGCAAAAGTGGCAAAGGCGGGGCCCCAAAGGTCGTGGGTTCACATAATTGTTGCGCAAAATTGACCCAAAATAAAAGCCCTGTCTCTAAGCACAAAATTCCGCAGCACCAGCAACAGCGGAGGCGGCGAAAATGAACAGATTTTAATTGAAAATAAATAAATTATTTTGTTAAATGCGTTTAAAATTGGGAGCCGCGCACAGCCAAGCTTGAAAGCAAGCCCAATTTCTCGCCATGAAAGTCAATGAGATTTTAAGGGCTTGGGTTTCAAATTTAATGGAAAAATTCGTACAATTTCTAGGTCATTTGGTTAACCAGCAATCCATTGCCACCACTTGTCCTTCTTGGTGCAACAACGCCACTGGGGATTGCTGCAGTGATTGGCTGGACATTTGCAGCAGCCTGAGTAAGCCGTCACAAGACCAATGAGTGTCTGGAGCAGTACTATCCAAAACACCAAAGACGGTGGACCACTCATTGCGGTGACTAAAACACAATTATTCACAACTCAATTGCGAGACCAAGACATTCATTCACCGTTTGCGTCTGCCTGTGTGTCGAATCAGTGAATCAAATGTGGGATGACATAATCGGATGATCGGGTGCGCAGGGATGTAAATCATTCGAACAGAAATTGCAAATTGCATTTACAAAGCAACATCGTCGAGGGTAATTGTGAATGTCCGTGCTCCGTTTCCGTTTCTGATTCCGTTTCCGTTGCCCTGCCAGTTCCGTGATGGAAAACGAGTAGGAAAAGCTAGTAGGAGTCGAGACTTGAAGTACCCAACAATTGGTTATCTTGCTTACGATAACTTTTTTTTAAGATCATAAGTTTTTACGGACATACGGACAAATGGACTTAGAGAAGACAATCGAATTATATTCATAAAAATATATACAAAACCAGCTAAAGTTCAGACTTAAAATCACGGCATTCACAATACGATTGAATTACTTTCTTCAACATGATCCGTTTTTACGGACATACGGACAAACGGACATAGAAAGGACGATCGAATGATGTTCTCAAAATTTATACAAGTCCAGCTATAGTCCAGACCTTAAAACACTGTACTCAACTTACGATAAAATAACTTTCTGATAATGTTTGAAACTTATCATGTTTCAACGGACATACGGACAAACGGACATAGTAAGGAGGGCCGGATGATATTCTTAAAAATATATACAAAACCATGGTATAACCAGCTATAGTTCAGACTAAAAAACACGTTACTTAATTGACGATTGAATAACTTTCTTCAACGTGATCAGTTTATACGGACACACGGACAAACGCACATGGAAAAGACAATCGGATAATGTTTATAAAGTAAAAAAAAACATGGTATAACCAGCTATAGTTCAGACTTAAAAAAACGTTATTAAATTAACGATTAAACAACGTTCTTCAGCATGATAAGTTTTTACGGACATACGGATAAATAGATGTAGAAAGGCCAATCGGATGATGTTCATAAAAGCATTCAGAAAACCAGCTATAGTCCAGATCATTTAATCAAGAACATTACCTACCATAAGTAAATATCCTTTCATTTTTTAAGGACCTGCAGTTCCTCTAGGATGCTACCTATAATAAATAACATGCATATTTCCCGCAAAACCATATATGCTCCAGCACCCAACGCTCATCGGGTACAAAAAACCAAACACGGTGAAGGCGTCATGTGTTATGCAATTCTCTCGCTTCCATCATAACAATGGGGCCAACAATAATAATAAAGTAAAATAAATACCATCGGTAAAATGCAAATGCCGCCGCAATCTGAAGGTAGAATGCAGCACGTAAACTTTGACAACACAATGGGAGAAATCAAACTGACGCTTTAAAATCCACAACGAATTCATTTCGTCAGCCAGGAAATTCAAGAATTTTCTGTCACAACTGTTAGAATTTCACAGAATGGATATCAAGTAGGTATTCATAAAAGTGTTTCTAAAAAGAAAATAATAGTTTTGATTGCTTGCAGATATTCTCTGTTAGTTGTGGGTTCGTTAATAGTTTTTAGTTATGGATCTGAAACTACAATGGGGGCCCCACGTGAACCAAAGAGGCTGGATTCTATTGATCAATTTGAAGTGAAAAAGTGTCCAAAAGTCACAACATTGAAAAATGTGGACAAGACTAGGGTAAGCAAAAAATAATAATTGAATCTCATTCAACATATAATTTTTTAATTAAGCTTTTGGGACATTGGTTTGCTTATGCCACAACACCTTTGCAATTGCCTGTATACCAAAGACGTTGCGCTTCTTATAATGTCAAAAATAATCGTGAGTGCTGTTGAATATCATTTCCGAAATTTTTAATATAAATATAAATTTTAATAGCCTATTTTAATACAAATATTTTATACACGGACTACAATCACGTGACAATCACCTATGGTTGCACCTTTAACGATATGACTTCTCTTTATGATAGTGAGTACTTAGATCATTTACCCCGAAATTGCTTATAATATTACCAAAATTTCCAGTTAAATTACGCATCCTAACCCGCACCCGAACTCCTCTCTTGTTCAATCTGAACAAGGCCATAATCTTTTTGGAGACAATTGGTTTTCCCGTTCATAAACTCGAATTCCTCAAGGCGGAAGCCTTTTGTTTCGAATGGTACCAGCTGAATCTCGAAATTAAGCCCCGGCCGGGCCATTACAGTGCGCCCATCAACAGATTTTGGGATCACTTTCATTTGCGATGACAGCAACGAATTAATTGCATAACTATCGCTAATTATTACAACATTACAATCGACGCATGTGAGGGGGAGTTGCAGCAGAGGGGGAAATCGTATAACTTAATTAGCTCGAGGGGGCCCAAAACCAAAATCAATTACTTCGAACGCCAGTTCCAGTCGACTGATTGGACTCCTGGACCGGACCCCTCAAGTAAACCCAATTTTCTCGATAGCCGGTGCCCTTGTTCCAGAAAATCGCAGGCACTCCAAGAAATTTATGAGACTCTATAAATATTCAATAAAAAAAATTTATTCTGGATAACATAGCTTTCTTCTTTCTGCTCTTTAAAAAAACCTAAAAAAAAGAAGTCTATGTTGTTGAATAAATTTTGATTTTATCATCCAAGAATTTTAGGTTAATAATTCTCAAAAAATAATTTTTTGAGGAGAATTTTGATGAAAAGTAAAAGTTATATGAGTTAATTTTTCCAAGATATTAACCCTAATTTCTTGTATCATATCGGTATATTTTAGACCCTTTTTCGCGGTGTATTTTAAGAGTGACACATATGGAAAGACGGCAGCTTCTCGGCATTGAATTGATCCCTTTACCCATCCCGGCAACGTTTGAATTCAATTTACCAACCGAGGAGGGGTTACTCCCCCGACCCAGAATACGAAGAAAACTTGGAAATTTCTCTGGGGCTGCCCCCCAAAAATTGTGTCGTCTCTCTGTCCGTTTTCATTTTCACAATTTTTTTTTTCTTTTCCGCCCGTCTGTCTGTCTGGCTGGTTGGTTGTTTGGCTTCCTTTTTGGCCAAATTGCTTGGGCCACGCACAAATTGGCTTGGCATTCGGAGGCAGAGAAGGACTTGTGGGCCGCAGCCGGTGGGCAATAAAATCAAACCCATACTGGGCCCACTTGCCCGGCCATATGCGTAACTTACAATTATCCCTCATTGTGTGGGCGTGTCCCCCGAAAGTGTACGAAGTGGGGGCGTAGGATAATAGTCACTGGAGCCTGAGATGCCTATTATCTGGGTTATAATTTCCCTTAAGAGTATCACCGAAGCATTGGCAGGAATTCCCAGTCAACTGGGTCTGGATTCGAGTTCTAAAGGACTAAATCAAATGGCTTATCAATCTCTACTCGATTGACCAAGGATTTGACTTTAAAAGGCTTTGGCTGCCAAAAAAATACGAGTATGATCATTAAATTTGAGGGAAAAGGTCTGAATACAGGGGATTATTTGAAGTTTGGGGACAGAAACAATAAATATCTATTTTTTTTTTTTAATTATATATGTTTTTAAACTTATAATTCCATATAATTCTTATATATGTCTTATTTTTTGGCTGCAGGAATTAATATAAAATTAGAAAACTTACCTGACACTTTACATTGAAGATTCAACTTTTGTAGAGCTTTTTTGGCTGTGTTATCTTCACTAATCACATACACTAAGGAAAAAATAAAAGAATATTGGTTAAAGTAATAAATAATAGTTAAATTAATAGTACATTTTCACAGCTGAACCTTGGAATTTGAATGTTTTATCCTGTAAACAAGATCTGCTTGATAGTTTGTAAAAAGAGTTTACTTCTGTGATTGTATTGGTTCTACTGAATACAATTTCAAATCAAATCCCAGGCCACCTTAAACTACTTAATCCTGTGCATACTATTAATTTATCCTGCATAAATATTCTATGAATTTGGCAACCCAAAAAGGTAAATAAACATCAAACGTACCAAGAACACTCGCGCTGAGTAAACCACAACCGGCGGGCGCACTGATTTTAATCGAATTACACTAATGCCGCACTTTACATTTCACTTAAATCCGCGCACGAACATGGAATATTTTAACACTTAAACATTTAAACTTTAGCGAGAAAAGTCCTCCAAATCCTTGACGATCGTTAGAGATGGTACTTCTGTGATAATGAGTGGTGGGAGATCTTGCGTGGGTGGGCATTGCGCATATCGATAGGTATTGGTTAAAAAGCACAACAATTTCAAATCTTTTGTACCACTAAAAAAAAATAATACAAAACCACAAAACATAATTATTAAATAATTATCTTCATAGAAAAACGGCGAAAAGGTTTGTTATTCAAAGGCGATTAAAATAAAATATCATATCGATTCCTATCGTTTTCAAGTTTCAAGAAAATTTAAGCTTTTGAATAATCATTGATTAGTCTAATGATCTATTTTTCCAATACAACCCCCAAAAGCATTGAAAATTCATATCCATGCCAATTTTGAGAACACCAGACATGACCTTTTAACTTCCGGCTGCACATGCAAACGCTACAGGTCAAAATGACCGGACAATCCAATTTTCGAATTTGAATTTGAATTTGCATTTGCATTCGCATTCGCATTTTCATCCCCCCGCTTGACTTGATTACTGGTGGACCGGTGGGTGGTCCCATATTTTGCTGCTAATTTGTTTGCCACTAAGCGGATTCCGTTTCGGTCCAGTTAACACTCTGTGACATTCCAATTGTTGGGCCATTGAAAGAGAAATCGCATCGACAATTTCAAACAGAAGCCTATAAATCGGTTCGAGGAAAATCTGTAGGCTATTTGCCATTTTCAAGGCGACCAACGGCTTTGGTTTTGCTGAGCAAATCTGAATTGCACGTTCTTGAGATTGCCATCTTGTTTGACAATGTTCTCGGGTTTGTCTTGGCCAACAGTACTTGTATATGCATATATTTGCTTACTTGGACATGCTATATGTGCACATAGTATTCTCCTAAGATTCTGACTCAGAATGGAGGCTGACATAAGCTTGCTTATCGGATCGCCAGGCTGAAACATGGCTTCCAATTACATATCACATTGGCTCAGGTGACTAATGTGCTGACAGTGTTCTGCACTCAAAGGTTGCTTCACCATAGTTTATTCCTCAAATTCATACCTATTCGCATTTTACTAAACTCTTTGGGTAACTTTTTAACGAGTGTGGTATCTTAAACTTATCG
This sequence comes from Drosophila ironensis, assembly GCA_021223825.1. Lineage (NCBI taxonomy): Eukaryota > Metazoa > Arthropoda > Insecta > Diptera > Drosophilidae > Drosophila > Drosophila ironensis. The sequence goes on along the minus strand of JAJJHQ010009046.1, from coordinate 340,788 downwards.
ATATTTTTCAATGCTCCCTTTAATTTAAGGCCTTGGCCGATAGTTTTCAATATATAAAATGAAAACCTGAAAAGCATGTACATGTTAACACCCCGAAAACATGGCAATTTAATTCAGAGAATAAAATGCAATGACCAGGAACATATGCAACAACCGCCACGGGGTGGCAACAGCAAACAAGCCGCATTTGCAACTTTAACTTTGGGAGGAAAACATCGTTTAGGCCAAATTCCCAGTGGCGGCAAAAGGCCGCAACAGCAGCAACATCAACGCGCCTGTTCCGACAGCAGCAATTTTCATTTCAACAGCAACTGCAATGCCAACAGCAACAATACGAATAGCAGCAACAAATGTTAAGTATTCTAGATATACACGAGTATATATATATTGCAGTATGTATATAGTTGGCTTTAAGCCTAATTGATGCGCTCCATTCGACTTGGCAGGTTGTGTTGATCTTCTTGGTTATACAGTCGCTGTGGTTGTTGTTAAAGCTGTTATTCAATTTGATCTACTGGCAAGCCGGGCTGTATTTGTGCTTTTTGTTTTGTTATAGCCCCAGCCATTGCCTGTCTGTTGTCATTGTAACAATTTTATGGTTAGTACGTTTTTATTTCCACAGATTTCAGTGATTTTCTCTCTGGCAAGCGGCGCTTTTTCGTTGCTGTTTCAATTGCATGACGCATTTAGCGTTTTCAAGTTCAAATCACTTTTTATGGGTCTTTATGTAATCACGTAAGCGTCATTTGTGGAATAAATACAATACTATGGACGGACGACCTGTGACTTCATGCACACAAGACCCTCCTAATGGAGTTGCATTTAAATTAATGGCCCAAGATCTTTGATTTCTTACGTTTAAACAGACAAAACTGGCGCTAGCCAAACAAAAAAAATAATCAAAAAAAAAAAGAAATAACAAAAAGCTAAACTCTTAATTAGCCAAAGAAGAAGTTCTTTTTCGGCTTGGTCTGCTCAGTAAACTTCTTCTTGTTGATTTTTTGTGGTAGTTTGACTGGTTCTACCAGTTTCCGTTTCATTTGGATTTCAATTTCGGTTTCGATTTCGGTTTCGTTTTTTGTCGCTTCTTTCACGTCAACAAGAACAAGAAGATGGAACCGAAGATGCCAGAAATAAACGACAAAAAAATAAATATATTTAAGAAATAAAAACGAAAACCATTTATTGATGTGATAATCTAAAGATCAAGGTCTTCCTTTTGCCATTTCAATAAATTTTGATTCCGAGCTGCGTACATTTCTTGAGCCCCCAGATTTCGGTTTCGGTTTCGATTCCGCCGAAGCTGTCGTCGAAACTAGAATTCCGATCCGTGGCTTGGCGATAGGACAGGAAGTGCCGTGCCATCATCACCTCGCACCTCACAAAAAACAGCCCGAAATAAAAAGCAAAAAATAGTAAAAAATAAGCGAAAGTTTCCAGACAGCCAGAAGTGGAGCATAAGCCGAGGATTCGGGTTCAACTTCTGGGGACTAGTACGCCCGCTTATGTAAAACATATGCTAAACTAATGTGGGTTGTAGTCCCCAACGCCGGGGGCTTTTGCCTCTCGGTTTGCAATTCAAATGCAGTTTGTGCAACTTGCTATTCATTTGGGGATTTGCTTCAATGCAGCAGCAGCAGCAGAAGCATCCGCAGCAGCATCGCAGGAACAACGCTTGCAAATCAGTGCAAGCAGCAGCGTCGAGTGCGATGAATGATGATTTGGGTCTTTGTGTCTCAGTTTCAGACTCGCATTGTTTGTCCTACGGGATTTGCAGCACTAAAAACAAATCAGGGAACGAAGATGGAGAACTCTTTGGGTTCTAGATGATCTGGAAATACCATTTTATGGTTTGTCTTCAAAGCAACGTAATCAATCCAGTCTGGGCAGTCTGTCAGCAATATAGGCGTCTCATGATTAAAAGCTGATTAAACTGAGTATGAGTAACTACATTTTTGAATATTACTTTATAATTTGTTGATTAATCTACGGCCTTGAATTTGTAGTTTTTTATTGGAGGGTTTACTGATAATTAATAGACCAAAAACATCAAAAGGTCATACGAATGTGTGACGGCTATAAATCTAAATAAAACACAATTTATATTGCTTACAAGATTTCTTTTTATATATTTATGATTTATTCCATAGAAATCAAGCATAATTCATATAAAACTAAACATTTTGAACATATTGAATGTAAAATTGTTGATTAATTTTTCTTTTAATAGGTACACTACCAGATTGTTTAACTCGAACAGTAAAACAAATGTTTTCCAACTATTGTCCTTTTTACAGAGAATAAATTCATCACTTTATAAATGTATTTGAATATTTTGTTGCCACATATGTATTTTACTATCTTCATATCGTCAGTTAATAAGTTTATTTGTTGCATTACAAGATTCATTAACTCTATCCTCCAAATGTTTCTATTAATAAGATTTTGTATGGAATTTCTAACCTCATAATTCAAATATCTTTACGAAATGGGTTATTCAATGTTTAACCAGAGCAATCCCTCGTATATTGAATGTTATAATGTGAAAACTGCAATAATATTTAAGGAAATTATTCCCCTTCATAACATTTAACAATATTTCTGTATTTCCCCTTGTATGCCAGTGTGACTCACTTCCCATTTGCTATTGAAATTGATGCAATCTGGCCAATAAATCTAAGGCCTATTTGGCCCCACTGTTCTGATCCCTTCGGGATGATAGGCCTGTGGCCCAAATACCCTAAAAAGCGCTCAAAAAAAGAGCTTGAAAGCGAGTGGCAGACAACAAATCCGAGTCAAGCATTCGGGCAAACAAATGACTTAGCCCTCCCCCCGAAAGGGGAAAAGTGAAGAGTCAAATGAAATGCTCACACAAATATGTCACGCACAAGCAGCGCCACAAAAAATACATTGGCATAAAAAAGCAAACAGAACAAAATTAAAAGGGAATAGGAATGGAAAACAAGGTTCGGCGGGTTCAAATGAGCCAAAGACACAAAAAAAAAAAGCCAGAAGAGAACGAGATGAGCCTAAAAGTTGTTTTCGAAGACGAAGAAGCAACAGTTTTTTGTATGATAAGCTCTGAAAGGGAAACTGAAACGAAACATGGGCTTTGTAGATGAAACTAAATAGGAATAAATGAGACCGACGAACAAAAAAATGTGCTCAAGAGGGCGTCAAAGTTGACGCTTATCTCCGCCTCATTTGCCAAAGGCAACAACAGCGCAGGCCTCATCAATTTCAAAAAGACCTCGACACCAGCGCCAAAGATTGGACAACAACTGACAGCTGTCTTGTTTTTATTTTATTTTCTTTTTTAGCAGAAGGAGCAGCAAGAGTGTGGACATTTTGGGGGAAAAACTGGAAAGCAAAGTGCCAAAATATGCAAAAGAATCCATGAGATACCTCTAAATTATACCAGACAACTGCCATCTAGCGTTGGATTAGATTTAGAATAAAGTTAACACACAAATGTCCATATAAATCTTACACCAAGTGCTTTATTTTTATTACTTTTGTCCAGGAATAGCACAAGTGGTTATTTTATAAAAATGGTATTAGGTCAAATTGTATAATGCCTATAAAAACTTACAAGTTTATATTTACGAAAAATTGAATTATTTCAAATTCTCAGAGCTCAGGATATCTTGTTTTTATGGTTTTTTTAAAATAGCAGCAAGGTACTGATACTGACATTGATATTTCATTAATATTACATTGATATTTGATATAGAAACTTTAAAAAATGTGGTTCAAAGTATAGAGAAGAACATTTGTTTGAAAAACAAGTATTCAAATTGATCCAAATTGACTTTAAATAAATGTTTTAAAAGTTCGTAGCAATTCCACTGCTGTGCTATTCACAAATCGAATTTATATTTAATATATATTTCTCCTCTTGGGATGGCAAAACTGCTGACACTGTCGCGCCAAAGTTCAGTCAACTTTCAACCCGTAATTTGTCATTGTGCCAGGCGCCGTGAGTTGAAAACTGAAAGCGACTCCCGACAGCTGCCACCGCCTCCGGCCTCCCACCATTTCCCACCAATTTCCCGCCGATTTCCACTTTCCACACGACGGTTTTTCCTTTCGAGAACCGGCGAACGTAGCGTCAGCGCTGGCCAAAAGAATAAATCTTCGCATCGTTTGAGGCAGTCGGACTTTTTCACCCAAAAGTCTTGGCCATCTGTTTTGGGCCACGGATGCTGCAACGCTGCGTATACGCAATAAAATTTATGTTAATGCAAAATGCTTCGGACTGTCGCATTTTTGCGGAGAAAACGGATAAAGAGTGACAGAACGTGCATGTGGGTGGTTGATTAATTTGCGTATTGTTCTTTCGAGACATATTTCTCGTTTTATTTTATTTTTTTTGCCATTTTATTTTGGTTATTTGCAAGCAAGACGAGTTTTATCCCAGATGACCAGCTGGTCAACTGCATGTGCATTGTTCATTGGAAATGAATGTTCTGGTCCTTAAGTGAGAGGATTGCCCGAGGTCCTTAGGGTATCCTAAAGTGGTATTTCGATTCCCTAAAGAGGTTTGGCACACTTGACAGGTCAGTTAACTTAACACCAAGCAATNATTTGCGTATTGTTCTTTCGAGACATATTTCTCGTTTTATTTTATTTTTTTTGCCATTTTATTTTGGTTATTTGCAAGCAAGACGAGTTTTATCCCAGATGACCAGCTGGTCAACTGCATGTGCATTGTTCATGGGAAATGAATGTTCTGGTCCTTAAGTGAGAGGATTGCCCGAGGTCCTTAGGGTATCCTCAAGTGGTATTTCGATTCCCTCAAGAGGTTTGGCCACACTTGGCAGGTCAGTTAACTTAACACCAAGCATTTGGTGCATGGATATTACTCCTTAATTTAGCATATTTCTTGCAACATATAGACCTATTTATGTCTGGAGATATTTAAGAAGTTTTTGAATTGAATTAAGAGTTCGATCAAGGTCATAATGTTGCCTAAATAATTTTCTTCTAAACTAAACTAAAGCCAATTCAAATGTCATTCTCTACCTCTAAGCTGGTAACTCTTATTAGCAACAATTAGTCACAAAATGGTTAAATATTTTGATTATTATCATTTTTTTTTTTACCAAAAAAGTTATCCAAAACATAACTCAAGTGTGACCATAATTTAATACTATTTCCCTGACAAGTTGTTGGTAATTATTTGATTTAAAAACTTATCCAAAAGCGTAAATCGAGTGCGACTATTTTTAAGTTTAATATCCTTGCAGAAACGTTAACTGCCTGCCCATTTCACTGGCGAATGCGGCTTAAATCAATTTGCCTTTTACTTTGAGTGCACAAAAGGACTCGAAGCCGGGCGGATAATTTGCAATGCAAACAGGACACACGCGTTTTTCTTTTCCATCAACAGAAATGCGTGGTGAAAATGCATGAAAAGAAAAATTTATATGAATATGCTTTTCATTGGCACACATTCAACTTTGACAGACGATGACGAAGAGTTTCCTTTGTGGCGTTAATATTAATAATAAAAATTGATATTATTTTCTCTTTAAAAGATTCTGTGGGCACATCAAAGGCCGTTCGGAATGAATCGAAAGAATTCCTCGAATAGCTAAGTGAATCGACCTTGGCGGCATTTTCCACCGCCCAATAAGCCATTAATGTTGTTAGTAAAATGTAATTTATAGATACTAAGATGCAAAGATACAGAGAACTCTGGCCAACAGGTTGGGCCCCCTGGGCCAACTGGTTTCCAAAGAATTACAATAAAAAGCAAAAGCAAGCATGGCCCAAAGCGGAAGCGAATGCAAACAAATTTCATTTACAAACAGTCCTTGAAGAAGTGACCACCAGACAGGTAAACAGGTGAGTGAGTGCTAATTGGCATTACAACGATACCGAGGGATAGAGACTTCGATTCTCTGATCTCTGAGGGTCTAACTTTGAATTCAAGATATTGAAATGAAGAGGCGCCTCGCATAAATCGCATAAATATGTTAATTAGTCAAGTGCCGTGCGGCGGCGGCGGCGGCGGCGGCCCGGGCGCTGTGAATTTGTTTAGAATTAATTTCAGCTTCATTTCATTTGCATAAGTTGCGAGAATGTTTAATGGACCTGTTTGCCGTACAAACCGAAAGCAATCAAAATAAAAGACGACGAAAGTAAAAGTTAATTATCGCATAAGACTAGAATCGTCAATTTGAAAAGGGAACTGCCGGGCGGCGGAACGGCGGAACGGCGGTACGGGGCATACATTCATTTATAGAATTAGGTCAATGAAATGCGAGGGAATCGATGAATGAAAATGAAATGCCGGCTCATGATAAGATTTCGAATTGTTTGCCCCCCCCCCAACCTGAGGGGCTAAAAATATTTGTGAAAAAATTAGTGCCACCACAGAGCAGCGCTTGAACTCTGTGACCTTTGAGTGAGCAGAGATTTGTTATACGAGTACCATCTATGTACCTTAAGATTCAAAAAGTATATTAAGATTGTGCAAATTTATGTGACAGGGTAATGGAAGTGCTTCTGTCCGTATAAATGTATATATACGTCGATATCCGAGATGATAAGAGCTGGAGACGTAATTCCTTTTGTTTAAGGTGCTGAAAGCAGATGATGTCATTTTTGTATTTAGGTCACGCCCTTTTCCGCCTTTGCAATCTTCAAAAAAAATATATTATCTTTTGCTGATTGGTCCATAGCTTCGAAATGATTAGACCAAGAGATACAAATCTTTTTGCTTACAGCTAAAAATTGTTATATCTAGCCATGTCCCAAGTTTTACAAAGATCGGACAATATGCAATGGATATACTATGGAAACACTAATTCATAATGAAAATAGGTACATGGTATTTCCTTGTCGACAGAAATATAAACCCAGAGCACAAATTTTAATCCAAAAGACAGACGAAAATTAATGCCGTCTAAGAATTGGATTTGGATTCGGATTTGGATTGGTTTCCACTACCAAAATCACCAGAGACACTGAATACAAAACAACGGAAGCTTTTTACGCAGCCAACTGATTAAATTTATTTATTATGTCACTCAGTGTCTCCGCATCGCAGTGGATGGATGATGGCAGTCAAGAGCAATCTTTATGGTCTGTTCCTAGCTCTTAAGCCCCCATAATGACGGAGCAATCGCCGGCTTAGGGGGCGACACTCATCGCCCGGACTTCCTATCGCTGTCCATCGATGGCTGGAAAATTGAATTGGGAGTGCTGCTTATCAGTGGGGACAGTTTGTTCTTTCTGCTCTATGAACGAGAAATATTTGAGAAATCCAATTGTCCAAATTAAATGAAAATGCTGTTGGTGGAGGGTTCTATGAATTGTTGAAGTTCTATGAAGTTCCGAATTCTTTAACTTGTCTTTTGTTGCATTGCTGCGATAATTGGCTGGATTTGCTCTTAGTAATATATACAAATATTGTATATCAGTATAATATCAGTATGAAATTCCATTGTTATTCAAGGAATCATAAAATCATTCAAAATGGAACATGAAATTTTGCATAGGTCTTGTTACATTTCATTTCATGCATAAATGTGTATTATAATTCTCGAATTAATCATACCCAATTCATTGATAATCTCTTGTATATTTTTCTAAATACCATAAATATATTGCCGATAATAAAAAGTTAATCATCACAACTTATAAATATCTTTTATGAGTCTACACACAAATATAATAGATTTTAAACTATAAATTCCCGGTTTTAAAGTCAAAAAAACCTCAATAATATTCACAAACATTTAAACTATACAATACTATACAATGAATTTTTATAATTCTTGAATTAATCATTATATTTGTATAATATTTTGTATGTCTCTAAATTACAGTACAGCCAACAAATATAAAGGAGTTTTAACTATAAATAACAAACTCATAATTTACCAAACACGCCATGAAAAATATCATGTATTGTCAAACTGAACACTTATGGCGTTCTGAACTTACCTTAAAACTTATTTAAAAATTGTCCCATCAATCCTAATCACTTGTATATTTTTGTAAATACCATAAATATATATTTCCGGTGTACCCATTACTTTTCTCTTGGTAAGCAATTGAAGTCGTTCATCGGATGTAGAAAATCTCTGCAAATGATATACGATAACGGGTGCGCGGGGCTCTTGTGCCAAAATATTTTACAGATAACACAAAAATGGGTTTCCAAGGAGGAGGAAGCACGGAACTCGAACTGCAAAGAACTCAGACAAGTGTACGTGCTTGGTGGAAATTTTACAGGCCAGAGGAGAATCGAGCACTTTCCCCAGAGTCTTGAGACACCCAGAGGGCAGTAGTGGATTCGGGTTACGTGTGTTGCTTGGATTTGTTCTTTCCGAGGGTTTCTTTTGCTTTTCGCCTCGAATTTTCTGTGTCACTGAAGGGCGATAAAAATTAGCTCTTCGGGCTTTCGTATTTATTTATTTTGTGTTATATTTTGTTGTGCCCCTAAGCCACGTCTCATGTTTACACGTGCTGTCCATTTCACGATGAGTTTACGCTGTTATCACACGAAACCTGAGCTCGGCCAGTACTTTGGTTTTCAGTTCAATTGGAAATGGTTCCACGCTCTTCGGACATGACTCAATGCGGACATTAATCATGCCTTCAGAGGGTCTTAAACGCGACGAGTGTGTATGGTACGGGTACGAGTATGAGTATATGGCATATGGATATTTGGCTAACTAAACGAAACAAAACAAAGGGTGTTAGAATTCTGCTTTTCGCTTTCAGCATCGTTGAGCAAGCGGCAACCGCAAATACTGTACAACAATAAAGAAGCCAAAACGAAAATTACTTTTCTACTAATTGCAACTCTGGAACTGCTGAGGTCATCGTTTGGATTTTCAAATGAGAAATGCCAGAGAATCTCGACGGTCTCTGGGGGAGCTGGCCAGAGGGGGCGGATCAACGGCTAAAAACAATGCACAGGAAATTCGCATTTATCCAACAATAAGCCAACAGAAAATGCTATGCAACAGCAACATTTTCCTTTTTGTGGAATTTACACAAAGCTCCGGATTGAGTAGATGCGGATGGGGTTTCAGATTGATTCAAAAACGGATACAGATACACATACAGATTCTCTTTTTAGCAAATATCTTGCGTCTTTTATTTGCTACTTTCGTTTATAAAATTGCTTGGCGTTTCCCAAACTAACTTGGTTCAGCTAACAAAGTTTATTCGGTGTCATTTTCATTCACCTAAAATTTTGTCAGCTTAAACTTTTAGCCAGTCAAAGCAAAAGTTTTCTTGATTAAAATGAAACTAAAAAGTTAACAAAGAAACTCAAGAATACATAAAGGCACCTAAATAATTAAAATTTGGCTTGTTTCTATTACTTATTAAGTGAATTCTAATTAAGTTCGATAACACAAAAGTTCTATATCACAACATTTCGATATCACAAATACTTCCTGTTGATGGCACAAATGCATAATTTATATGTTTATTGTCCAATCTGGTATAATTTTGTACAATATTTGTTTATATTTTTATAATATATGTAAATTACAATAATATATGTAAAAGGCCATTTAATTCTTGGGAAATATTTATACTTTTGTTTTAGAGCAACATCCAAATTTAGAAAAGTATTTACAAATTCGTTATCATAAACTAAAACTACCACCTACTACAAACTATGTTATAATATTAACCCTGTTGAAATATAAAATTTATATTACTTTGCTTAACTTTATAACAGTGCTGAAAAGCAGAAAAACTAAGTATATGAGTCATCTGAGCACTGACTTCTTTGGTCTTCTACTCGTCGTTTTCCTCATATAAGATTTTATAGACTTCTTCATTATAGATAAAATACAATGTTATTCTATACAGTTTCTTTGGGTTGATGTTGAATAGAGATAACAGTTGGTCTACGTTATTAAACAATTGATAATAAATCTCAAATGTTAAATCTCAAAGAAAGTTCCCTTATTGATAAGCCAAGCAAAACTCCAATTAATTTTTTCAGATATTATTTTTAGGTCTTTCTCGATCTCTAACAACTTTGTGGTAAGGACAACTTTGTGGTAAGGACAACTTTTGTGGTAAGGACAACTTATTACACTGGTATTCCTTACATTATTATAGCATTATTAATTTAATAGATATGTTTTAATCACAATTTATTGCATGTCCCCTAACTCTGAGCTTTAATTCAGCTGGAAATATTCCCCTCATAATTCGCTTGAATAGATCTGCTAATCCGTTGGCCCTTTTGGCCAAATTACTTCGCTTATTTGGCTTATTTGGTCGGCTGGGCTGTTGCACAACACCTGGCAAACGAATGCAAATGCAAATTCAGGCAAAACGCATCCACGATGCCATGGCCTCAAGTGAAAAGCACTCTCGCAAACATGCGACGCACTTTGCGATTTAATTTTCGACAGACTGACAAACTGACTAACTGACTTGCTGACTTGCTGCCTGGGTTAATATCCCGCGAGGGGGTACTTTAATAAAGTGCAGGCCAAATTGCGATGCTGTTGTTGTTGCCGGGTTTTAGCCATTGGTGCTGTGCTGTGGTGTTGCTGTTGCAGTTGCAGCCACCGTGGCGTCAATTATCGCCGCTGTGTACGCAAAGTGGGGCAGGCAAATAATAAAAAAAACGCGCCCACCAAACGCAGTCGTCAGGCTCAAAGCACTTCATTGTCAAATGAGCTTAAGCACCACCACCCCTGGCCCCGATTTGGTCCCCCATTTGGGCCCCCTTTGACCCCTTCCATGGCTCCGCCTCTGCCACACTTCATCACCGGCTTTCCGCTCCTCACAATTCTCGTTTTCATTTTTCATTGCAGCCTGCCGCGTTTTCGTTTTCAATTTCATTTTCGGGGATTTTTGCAGACTCTTTCGCGGATACCCTTCAAGAATTTATGTAGTTCCCCGAAACTGCTGAAAATATAAGAAAAAAATATGTATCCAACAAGAATAAACCAATAAGACAATACAAATGTGATGCGTAATAATAACTTATAACTAATTCGAACCTATATTTCATATAAAATATCCTTATTTTAATTACCAAATTGTAATTTGTCTATAACCTCAATAGCAATTATGATAACCTTTAAACGCTTTCAGAATATATAATTAATTTATATAAATACTCATACATATCCTATAGACATATCACACATCCTATACAGAACTTAAGGACTATTTCTTTTAGTTATAGCCTACGTATCCTATAAACATATCACGTATCCTATATAGAATATGGGCTTGGAGAAAAAGGCCATATTTCGATATTCTATTAATATAATACAAATTAATTACTCAACCTTTTAGATTTTAGAATCTAAGCCTTATGAATCTCTAGAATCTAAAGAATCTTTAACTCAATTTATTATCTATGTTTTAATTTGTATTTGGAGATTTTTGAAAGTCAATTGCAGTGAATTCTAGATAGACAGTTTAACCTTAACCTTTACTAATATGTTAAGTAATTGAATTCTTGTTGAATATAGTACAGCCTAACAATGGATTTAAAGCCGATTCAAAACTGTGTATTAAAGGAACATACCCCTAGGACATGAATTTCAGAACTTTTTTGACTAAGCAATTATAAGCATATTTTATGTGGGATTACCATAATTTGTTTAGATTTTTCAAAGCATATTCCCTAAAGATAGAGTATCTGCTAAAGAGGTTCCCCGAATCAGTACGACTTCGTTGGTGTTTCTGATTTTTGCAGCAGTTTTGTTGGCCGTTTTCACGCCTCACTGGCCGCCTTGTTTGCCTCGTTCGCTGATTTGCTGATTGATGGCGACGTCTGCAATTGAGACTGCAGCTCCGTCTCCGTCCCGGACTTCGTTTCCACCACCTCCTCCTCCTCCTCCAGCACCTCTCGCCTGCGTATTTTCCACCTTTTCCCGCCACTTTCCCGCCACCAACGTCGCGCAGGTGTCGCCGCCTAATTAAACGAAGGCAACGCGCACGCATGCGTAACCTGCAAACAAACAAACAAAAAAGAGTAGCCCCTGCCCCGGCCCATGCCTCATGCAACGCATTGTTAAAAAAATGGGTCAATATGCAATTATTGCACTTTTTTCGCATATTTTTTCCCCTCACATTTGTGGGCCCAGCTTCGTTCGCTTTGCGTCACATCGACGGAGTTCGCAATAATCATAATATGGCTACTTCACTTGGCAAAGCAATCAAGTCGCGGCCTCCGAGGTGTTGATTTTGTTAATATTTACAGCCCGGCCTTCTCCACTCCGGAGATTCTCTGTATTTTTTCTTGCAGCTCAACTCAACGCAATAATTTCTCTGATTTTTGCAAGAGAAGAATTCGCACCCATTCCGAAGAATCGGTCAGCGAAGATTTAAAGAATGGGAAAATTACTTGGGCGGGGATGGTCTCTATATGATTAAACTAAATTTAAACAAGAAGAAGCCTTGTAGTCCAGATTTCTCGACAATGAGATACAAAATATTTTGTAAAAGTGACATTGACACTGCCAAAGGTTAGTGGCTGTATTTTTTGGCCATATCTTCATTATTTTTGGTCCAATCTTTATAGAACTTAACACATGGCTAGATATAATAATTTTTAGCTAAGGGCAAAAAGGATTTCAATGACATAGACCAACATTCAAAGGAAACACGTCTTGAGACGTTCAAAAAAATTACAAAAAGTTCGATTTGTGTTTTCTGTCACAGCACTACAAAATTATAGAAATCTTTTTTCTTAAAGCCGAGCTACACAAGCGACATTATTTCTATTCTGTTAGAAATTTCTATTCTCAACCAATGTCATTTCGGCTCTACTATGCGTAGGATATAGAAAATCGCTTAAATCGTTTAAAAATTCCTTTTGGCAAGCAACTATCTAAATTATTTGAATGTCAACATGAGGGCCCTTCTAGGCGCTGCAGCTTGCATGAAGATTGTAAGCGGCATTCCCCTAAAAACTTTCCCGAAGTAACTATAAATTATTGTTAACCAATCTAGCAATGCAGGTACAGGATACGATGGTACAGCAAGGATAAGATCTTTATGTCATACAAAAGACTCTATGATTCGATGAAAAGGAACATGGAGTCCAGGGCCTGCAAGGTTTTGATATGCGCTCGTAGTCGACCTATTAATCCCAAGGAGCAGGACTCTAGCATAAATCTGGCATATCGCTCCACTCGATCCTCTAGCATGTCCAGCTCCACAGGCGGCAGTAGTTCGGATGAAAATCAATCAAACATTTTTCCAGTGGGGCCCCCAAAAACGGGTCCGGGAACAAAACCACGAATGGACAGGGCCAAGGATGTGCTTAAAATAAAGGCAGCAAAGAAATCGAAAGCACCCAGAGAAAACATGGAGTTACTTTCGCCTTCAGATGCTAATTTTGAAGATCAAAAATGTGGCAGTGGGGATGAAAACCAGAAGACGTCTTTAAGAGTATTTACAATGCCTTCCGAGTCCGAGCAAAAAAACTTGTCAGGCCCACCAGATGCTTTCCCTCTGGGTACTTATCGGAAATATGGAAAGCCTGGTGGGACGGCCAAAAATGAATTAAAAAGCTCCAAATGCGAGTCACTAAAAGGTCATAAAATGACTTGCCTTAAGATAAAAAAGGCTACAAGCCCACAGGAGCCCCAAATATATGCGGAAGCTCTGCTTTCTGATTCTGTCAAGTTAAACGAAAGTAATCTCTCAAACCCTTTTAAAATTTCATCTGAAAAACCACCACCAAAATCTTTAAAAATGCCAAGTCCTGTCGTGGAAACTAAACCTCAAAAACGCTCAGAAAACGCAACTCATCGAACCCCCGAGGAAGCCAAAAAAAATGCGCTTTCGAAGCTTAGAAAATCGGTTTTTTTATTCAATACCATTTCATCAAAACGGAAAATGAAACCACAAGAAAAGGACATGCAGCAAAGCTTAAGCTCTTCGCTGGAAAGCTGGGATAGTTCCAGAAAGGATCCTTTTGATGACGGCAACGAAGATCTCGACTATGACAGATTATTTCAAATGAGCAAAAAGCAAATGTTTCGGGTGCTTTCCACGCTGGACGTTGAGGAAGTACAAATCTTGCTTAACATTCTGGAAGAACGGCTCTCCAAGGAACTAGGAAATGATTGCGAGAATCCTGACACTGTGTCCTCCGATGACACAGTAGAACTCAATTCGCATGAAAACCCATCATCTTCGAAAGTTAAGGCCAAATCCCAGGATGCAGCATCTCCAAAACCAAAACATCTTTCACTTGCGGAAAAAAATGCGACATCTACGAAACAACCCCTCTGGTTTTCCATGCCCCTGCCGGGTGCCTTTCAAAAGCAATTCAAATATGAGCTGGAGCATCCAGTCGAAACACCCTTTCAAACCAAGCAAAATGATCCTTTTTCGAAAGCTAAGAGCAAAGAAAGTCCTTTCAGCCAAGTTCAAGAAAAAGCATTACAACTGTCTGATATTGAAAAAGAGAAAATCATACTTTCGTTGTTCATGTTGCAAGAAAAACTTTTTGGGCAAAACAAAAATAAGACAACGGATGTTACCGAGAAATTGGACGTGGACAAAAATCCCGGTAAGCAATCTTTTGACAAGGCTATGAAAATTTATCAAGTTAAAAATATTTATATCTCCGCCAAGAGCCCGGAACAATCGATCGCTGATTTAACCGATAAACTTAAAGTTCCGGTTGTAGACAATGAAGCAATAAAGGAAGCAGAAAGGATAATTAACGAAACTATTTCGATATCTCAAATCGTATCAGATCCTAAAGTTAATGTTGATGCGGCAGTTGATACGCCAATTAAAAATGCTCAACCGCCTTTTAGTAATTGTATGTCCCATTACGAACCCCAAAATCCCGACCTGAATGTGGCCAAAGAAACTAAGCCCCCACAGGATGAAAACGCCGACGATAAAATGAATCAAGAAATCGATAACCTGATAACTTTGATGGAAAAAGGGCAAGGATCCGAGCCCCCGAAGAATACAAATGACAGCGTTGAATTGGAAAGAAAGATCGATAATCTGATAGCTTTGATGGAGAAAGAGCAAGAATCGAAGCCTCCGGAGATTGAAAATACCGCTGATAAATTGAATAGAAAGATCGATAATCTGATAGCTATGATGGAGGAAGAGCGAGGATCCAAACCCCCGAAGGATGAATTGGCAAGAGAGTTTTCCAGTAAACCTGAAAATCAAGTATCCAAAATACACCAATTCATTGAGGAGAAATGCGACAACGAAAAGGCCCTTTTGATTAATGCTTCAATAGACGATAACCGAATCGATATTGCCAATAATAGCTTTCAAAACTTTGCTAAAAATGCTGCTTTTATGGGGACGACAACCAATTCCGAAAGTCCCAATGATACTGGGTGCAAGAGTCCGGAAATGTCGGCAAATAACAATACTACCAGCAATACTTCTCAATCAAATATGGGAGCTTCCTTTCCTCTTTTTGACGCCTTTCCCAAGGGCAGAAATCCCTGCCGGGATGGCAGTAGAGAAAGTAAAAAAGGGTCCTCAAATGCTTGCGGACTTAAAATTGTAAACCCATGCCTAGCAAGAGCAAAAGTTGAGGAAAAACTAAAAAAAACCAAGGCAAAGGCCGAAAGAGCTGTGGTCAAAGCCATGCCAGCAACGAAAATAAAACGTCCTAGAATAATTAAGGGCCCGGAAATTTCAGCGAAAGTATCTCCCAAAAAAGATCCCGTAGCTACGTCTAAAATGGCATCAAGTCCTGCCTTCAAACCCAAGAACCCGAAGGACATTCCCAAGTCCACACATACTGCATTTCCACTTTTCGAAGCTTTTCCCAAGGGCAGAAATCCCTGCCGGGATGGACCGCAAGAAAGCGAAGAGTCCTGCCCTGAGGCGGAGGAAAAGGACGCGTGCCACGATCCCTGCGCAACAGTAAAAAGAGACCCATGCAAAGCTCAAACCAAGAAAGTAGACCCATGCAAAGCTCAAGCCAAGAAAGCTGTGGACCCATGCAAAGCTCAAGCCAAGAAAGTTGAAAACCCATGCCAAGCGAGAGAAAAAGTTGTTAAAAAACCCAAAGAGATCAAGGACAAGGTCGAAAGAGCTGTGGTCAAACATAAATGCGCTAGAGTAGTAAAAGGGTCTGCACCTGCAGCAAAACCATCGCCCAAAAAACAGCCCGTGGCTGCGCCTGCTCCATCCAATCGAGCCGCATTTGAAGTAAAAGCCAAGAACCCGAAGGACATTCCCAAGTCCACACATACTGCATATCCACTTTTCGAAGCTTTTCCCAAGGGCAGAAATCCCTGCCGGGATGGACCGCAAGATAGCGAAGAGTCCTGCCCTGAGCCCGAGGAAAAGGATGCGTGCCACGATCCCTGCGCAAAGATAAAAACAGACCCATGCAAAGCTCAAACCAAGAAAGTAGACCCATGCAAAGCTCAAGCCAAGAAAGCTGTGGACCCATGCAAAGCTCAAGCCAAGAGAGTTGAAAACCCATGCCAAGCGAGAGAAAAAGTTGTTAAAAAGCCCAAAGAGATCAAGGATAAGGTCGAAAGAGCTGTGGTCAAACATAAATGCGCTAGAGTAGTAAAAGGGTCTGCACCTGCAGCAAAACCATCGCCCAAAAAACAGCCCGTGGCTGCGCCTGCTCCATCCAATGCAGCCGCATTTGAAGTAAAATCCAAGAACCCGAAGGACATCCCCAAGTCCACACATACTGCATTTCCACTTTTCGAAGCTTTTCCCAAGGGCAGAAATCCCTGCCGAGATGGACCCCAAGAAAGCGCAGACACCGAATGCGAGGAGGAGGAAGTCAAGGAAGTAAAAAATCCTTGCGGAATGAAAATTCTCAACCCATGCCTAGGTAAAAAACAAAAAGATGTAAACCCATGCCAAGCAAAAGCACCAGCTGTGAAAAAGCCCCAAAAAATGGAGGCAAAGGCCAAAACTAGTGTGCTCAAAGTCATGCCAGCATCGGAAATAAAACGTCCTAAAATAATAAAAGGGCCTCCAAAATCAGCGAAAGCTCCTAAAAAGGCTATTAGTCCTAAGGCCAGCAAGCCGGTAATTCAGAAGAAGAAACCACCAGAATCCGTCGTGACTAAGGCTCCCAAAAAGGATGCAGCCCCTAAAGCCAGCAAGCCAGCAACTCAGGAGAAAAAATCAAAGGAAACCATAAACTTGGCCGCAGAGGATGGCCAGTTTGATGTTAGTGTTTGTTCCAACAAAGTGACGGATGTCAAGCCGACACCCAAGGAGGACCAAATGGTTTTAGCCCAGACTTTAAGAAAAGCCTTGATTGGATCCTGTCCAACTGAGTTTTCTGTTTGCAAAAAGGACTCACCCGAGTCCTCACCCGAGGATAAAGCCGGACCGCTGAGATATCCGGTGGCTCCACTGGAGAAAACCCTGGAAGGCTATCTGGCGAGTGTAAAGCCGTTGGTAACCAAAGAGCAATTCACCAAGGAGCAGAAGCTGGCCAAGGAGTTTTTGAAAAGCGAGGGCAATGATTTGCAGCGTTTCCTACAGGAAGCCGCTGCACAGACCTGCAACTGGTTGACACCCCGATGGGTGAATGCCGCCTATCTGAGCTACAAGGCTCCGCTCACGGTGTTTTCGAGTCCGGGATTGGCTTTTCCCATTCAAAACTTCGATGACAAAGAGGAATATCTGAAGTTTACGGCCAATGCCATTAGGGCAATATTTGAATTCAAGAACCTCGTGAGCAAGAACGAGATACCCGTCACCAAACTGGGCAAGTACGATCTGGACAACAGTCAGTTTAGCAGAATCTTTGGAACAACTCGACTGCCGCAAAGGCCCTGCGATCGAATCGTTCAATACTTGAACTCCCAACATGTGGTGATCATCCATAGAAACAATGTGAGTATTCGTATTCATTCGGGTATTAACTTTTTGAATTTTCAACTTGTGATCTTCCCAACTCTGCATTTGATAGTTTTTCAAGCTCTGCGTTTGTGCCTGCGAAGGGGGTATGATACATAGGGACTGTCTGATGGATCAGCTCGAGGACATCCTCAATTGTAAGATTGAGACAGGAGACCCCATTGGCCTCCTCACCCACGACAATCGCGACAACTGGGCCGAAGCCTATGGAGTGCTCGCTTCCCAGCCCGGAAACTTTGATATCATGAAGGAAATTGAGGAGGCCTTGTTTGTGGTTTGCTTGGATACGTTTGTACCCCTCAAAAAGGGCCAAGAAAGTGTCCAGCAGGTCTATCAACTGTTCCATGGCGGTGGACTCGGGCAAAACAGTGGCAACCGCTGGATGGACAAAACCATTCAGTTGATCATCAATCCGAATGGAATGGTGGGCTTCTGTTACGAGCACTCACCCGCCGACTGTCAGCCGCTGGCAACTCTCATGGACTTTGTGCAGACGAAAATGTAAGTGCAGGTTTGGGTATTTTAAGTTTATTTAATTTGAATACTATACTTAAATATGAATAGGTTTAATATATAGACTTCCACACACATCCATTCTAAATTAGGTACATTATTTGGGTTTTCTAATATTCTATATAGAACTCCAGAAAAAAGATGTTTTTATTTGGCTTAGAATTTCAACTGATTTTACTTTAAATACTTCTCTTAAGGGTCCGGGAATTTCTAATATTTATGTTGTTAATAACTTTGGCCCGAAGTCGCTCGGAATTTCAAACGAAGAGTGCCGAACCTTAATTAAATATTATATACCACCGAACTATAGAAAATATCACTGTATATAACCTAGAAACTAAAGCTTTACCTTGAATACATACTAGTTTATAGTAATATCTAAATTTGTATACCATGTACCGTAAGGTACAAATGGTATATTAAGTTTGTGCAATGTATGTAACAGGGAGAAGGAAGCGTTTCCGACCCTATAAAGTATATATATTCTTGATCAGCGTCAATAGCCGAGTCGATCTAGCCATGTCCGTCTGTCCGTCTGTCTGTCTGTCCGTCCGTATGTATAAACACGTCGTTCTTGGAGATGGTAAGAGCTAGAGGTGTAATTCTTTTTGCTTTAGGTCCGTTATATGTGTACGCAGGTCGAGTTTATTTCAAATTTTTGCCACGCCCCTTTTCACCCTCGTATTTGTAAAAAAATTGATATCTCAAAAATGGTACAAGCTAGAGACATAAGTTTAAGTCTGCTAAGTCTGCTAATCGCCAAACACGTGCATGCAAAATTACGTTCAGATCGGACAATAAATATAGAAGATATGACCGATTAAAGTTTTACCCACCCCTTCCCACGGCAACGGCAAGAGAGGTACATGGTATCGACTACAGCGTTTCTACTTGTTAAAGTTAGAGGAGCTTTATTTAATCAATTAATAGTTCAATAGAGTGTTGAATATCCAACTCGGTTTTTAAGCATCCAAGATTTAAAGGTATTGTTGAGGGGTAACTCAGGCATTGAGGAAACATTTACTTATTTCTTCCAGGATGGATCCCGAGTTCAGCAGATCTGGTGAACAGAAAATAAAAGCAGCGCACCTGCTGCGCTTCAAACCCGTCGAGGATTGCGTGAACCTTTGGCTCTGCGAAGCCAAACGCAATATATCCAAGATCGTGAACATGCTGCAGGTGGATGTGCTTGATTTTGATTGCCACGGCAAGGACTTCATCAACGGACAGGGCCTGGCCGTGGACAGCTACATCCAAATGGCCCTGCAATTGGCCTTCTACAGGATGTACGGCACCTTACCGGCCCAGTACGAGTCCGCTCACCTGCGCGTCTTCAAGGAGGGACGCACGGAAACCATACGCTCCACATCCATGGAATCCAAGACCTTTGTTGAGACGATAACGTCTCCGCGGGCGACGATCAAAGAAAAAATGTTATCCCTGCAGCTTGCCGTGGACGCGCACCAGAAGTTATCGCAGGAAGCTCTGCAGGGAAATGGCATCGATAGGCATTTGTTTGGGCTGCAACAAATGGCAATTGAGCGCAAACAACGGTTGCCGGATTTCTTTCGGTCCAAGGGCTTTGTACGTTCCGTGACCTTTGACTTGTTCACATCCCATGTGGCTACCAATAGCGGTGGCTTCATGGCCTTTGGACCATTGATTTCCAACGGTTACGGAATCGGCTACAATCCCCAGAAGAACAAAATCGTCTTCGCCATCACCACCTGGCAATCGAGCTTAAAGATGAGTGCACCGAAATTCGCCAAGGCCTTGAAGGTCTCCCTGGAGGCCATGGGGGAAATAGTTTTGAAAAGTTGCGGCGATCCAATTGGCAAGGTTTGTGTTAAATGTCCCGAAGATTAACAAGAATCATGACACCAACACATTCATCAGACGTGTTACCCTTTTTATATCAAGGCAATTATATATATTTTTTGTGAAATTTTCTCGGATGCATTAGCTGGTTTTAATTTTATTTTGAAAGAATGTGGTTCGGGTTCAGGGTCAGCGGCGATCTTGTCTTACTCATCACCTTTTGCCATGAAATGCGGCGGGGAAGCGTAAAAAGATCTCCGGGAATTTAGACTGAGTCAGCTCCGGAGTGTGAAGTGTACAACTTAATTATGGCAGCTTGCTAATTAGCCAGAGAAATTAGGGGAAAAATTGAGGACTTTGTGGAGTTTTAGAGCTAAAACTTGGTATAGATAACCCAATTCAGCGGCCCAGTTGCCTCATGAATGCGGCGCCTTCTTCTTCATCTTTTGGGGCCAAGAAGTCAACCCCGACGCCTGCCCCACTATCTGTTCTTATGCAACATTGGCTGATCCATTCTCGCTGCCCTGGTCTCTGCAATTTTATTGCTAAATTAAGTAATTGCCACAAGAATCCCCCTTGACTGGCCTTCTCTGTTTCTGTATCTATTAGAGCGCATCTGTGCCCCGTTTCTTGGGTATGCATCTGCATCTGCATCGGCATGTGGGCATCCGTTCCAGTGAATTGCGACTCATTTTCGGTTGGAGCTGCTCCCGGTGGCGTCATTGGCCAAATGGACATTCTAATTGGCACACTCCACTCTCCAGTTCGCTCCAATTGGTGTGATTCACACGATCTCCACCTTCCTCTCACGTGCTGCTCGTCATCCCAACAATCCGCCTGGCGATCTGATCTCATTTTAATCGCAGCTAATGAATGTCAACACTAATTGCCACTTGAGTGGCACCACTCAGCAACAGCAACAACAACAACACTCGGCAGCCGAGGGGCAGTTGCAGGGCGGATCCCCGAAAAAAAAAAGAAAAAAAAATATGATCTCAAACAAAAGCCAAAAAGCCAACAAGCAGAAACATTCAAACAAAAGGCAAACAAAGCGGCCAAAACCTAATTGCTGCTTGTTATAAACTATATGGAGCACAAAAGCGACGAAAAAAGAGTTGCAAAAGGGCGGGCAAGTGCGTCATTTAAACGACTTAATATTTACACAAAATTTACACAAATTAATTAACCAATTAAGTGAACGCCGAACAGGAGGAGGCTAGGCATTGGGTCATTAATCATAGGCAAACACAGATGGCCAGCCGGGTGCCCCTTCGGCTAATGATGTGGTAAAAACTCAATTGAGAAATACGCTAATGGGCATTGTTTTTCAAGAGTGATAGATGGTTGCCCAGGTCCATAGAACTGTCAATATCCCCGGGAAAAACAAGTGTTTAGCCTGATTATTCGGTTGCTTTTTGGGGGTATTTTGATTCAAATTGAAAGCATTAATTACAAGTGATTACTGCAAGGAACTATTCATGCAAATGGGAAAGATTTAACCTTTCCTTATTATTATTTTTATTATAAAGTAAATCCTTTAAAATAGCAATTTATTCTTAAGCGATGTACGACTTGCTTTCTAATACAAATTTGGCGTATGTATACGTTTTTCATGGTAATAAGTTAGTTTAAGACATTAAATTTTGAGTTTATTTCAAGATTTTCTATTAGAAATATAATCTATAAAATTTATCCAATGAATAGGAAAAGGTCTGGTATTTTTATATATTTAGATATATATATATAAACTCTCTTTATTGAATACCAATCTTTAGCAGAAACAATGCAGATTTTCCTATAAATTTAAGGAACTAGAAACGCTATTTTGAAACAGGTAAATATCTCCACCTTGTTTCTGTTGAAACCATGTCTCCTCTTCTAATTTTACCCTATAAATTTAATCTATTTATCGCCAGACTGCAAGCAGATGGAGTCAAGTTGCTCTGCCGGCCACATGGCGTATGAGTAATCCGTCGCCAAAAGCCTTAGCCATTTATGGCGCCCCATGCAGCTTTGAGTCCCCATCCCCTCATCTTGGACAACGAAATCGATTCAGTGTTTGTCTGTCTCTGGCTCTTGCCTTTATTTTTGTTTTTTATTTTTTATTTTATTTGTTTGAATTCGATTTTAGGTGCCTTGTCATGCTACGCGCTGCACTTTAGTTGCGCGCCTGAAATCCGAGTTTTGAGTTCTGCGTTTCTGGCCAAGAAGCAGCAGACTTCGTCCGTCCAAGTTGGGATCGCAATTCTTTATTTGTGTTCCAAGTAATTGTCGTCGGATGCGGTGATGTCATGCCCGCAGTCAGGTAGATTTTTAGGTGCCAGAGGTGACTTTTTGCAGCAGTCATCGTCGCAAGCTGTGCGTTTTTTTTCACTCTGTCGTTGATGGATTTGTTGAAGCGATTCTCGGATTGAATTGAATTGGTTTTGGGGCATCTACTCTTGGGCGGCTGCTGCTGCTGCTGCTGGTGCGACTGCTGTTGCTGTTACTGTTGCTGCGCATTTTGACCAATTTAAGCCAAACTCAATTAGTCTTAACTGATGTTTCGCTTCGTGCTGTGCTTTTAATAGAATCCGGCGAACAAGGAGCGGGAGCTCTCAGTGCTTGCTGAAATCATTGGGGTCAAGGCCAATACACAGCACCCGGAGCCAAACCCAAGCCCAAGCCCAAGTCCAATCCAAAATCCAAACCCAGAATTTATGATCCCCACAGAAAAAAAAGACTTGGCTGCTGCGCAATTGAAAGAAAGCGGGAGACATAAATTCAACGAACAGTCGAAAAAATCGATGAATATTGCACTCACGGTTATCGATTTTTTTCCACTTCAAAATCCACTCAACTTCCCCAATGGATATTGAGAATTAACAGCAATTTCAACTATAAATTTATATAAATTGGATTAACAGCGATAACTTTATTTGTTTAAAAATAACTTACATTAATTATAGAACCCGATATTTACACATTTTCAGGTTATGGAAACTAAAAGTGAATGTATTTCGAATAAATGTTGAGTTTATTGTTTTATTATTAGAAAAGGAAAATCAAAATAAACATGACTGTTTTGACAATAAATTTTTAGAAATGTGCCGAATTTTGTTGCTGACTTTAATAGCTTAACTATTTATTTTAACAACCATAGACAAAGCAACAAAGTTAACAATATGCGTGGGTAATTAGATGGAGCTATCTAAGAACTAAACAAACATTTTCTCCTAGTTTTAATTACATAAAACAACAAAACTTAAGTTTATTTTTTCACGATTAAAATGAAGCTTTCGAGGTATTAACTACAAGTGAAAATAAGGGATTTTTCATGATCTTATATAGAGCGCCTCAAAAACAATTATTCTTGTATTTATTCCTGATATTTGTAAGAAAAGTAAGCATTTATTTTAAGCTTTAAATACAATAAATTAAAAGAATTATGAATACCAACTTTTTCTGCGTGTGGCGACGCATCTGCCTGTATAAATTATTTAGAATTTCGGCTTTGCTTCGATTTGTCGACTTTAATTAGCACTGAAATTAAACTTTTTGCGGCGGCGCTTTTTCCTTTCATTTGTCGCATTACCTGCGCGAGTCTTGCCTCGAAAATCTCACCACCTCGAACAGAACTCACTTCTTTGTGGATTGTCCGGCAAATCGAGATGATTCCAGTTTTGGAGGCGGCTTCCGTTGATCGGCCGACTAATTCTTCTTTAAATAAACCGAAAAATAAGCAACTGCCACATTCAGAAATCTTCATAAACATGCTAACAAATAAAAGTTCTTTTGCCAGCGACCTTGGAATCTCATTTCATCTGCCTTGCGTGCTTCATTTTATGGTCCGGACTCCGGATTTCTTTATTTATTAATTCGTAATGCCATTTTATGTCTGGCCATTTGGATACCATAAAAAGTTTCCGTTTCAGTTTCTTTGACTTTTGCGGGCAAAGCGGAAAAAAAGAAGCCGATTCTTGGGAATGCAAGTAGCAGAAGAGCGGGCAGAAATTGCGCAATACAGCAATACGGATACAGATTCAGATACATATGCTCGGCCACACATTTTCTTGTATTTTTGCATTCATTTTTCTTTTTCGCCGCGCGCCGCCAATTGCATCTGCAAAACACATTCGTTGTGGAAAGCAGAAGCGAAATACCAAAGAGCTGAAAGCCCGGAGCGATGCACAGATGCAGATACATGCCGGCGGAGGCCGCCAGCGCTCTAATAGATACACAGATACACTTCCAGAGATGCCCAGATACGGATACACTCGCCAACAAAGGCAGAACAAAGCACTCAGACTGCAAGAGACTCCGAAGAGACTGCGCGAGTCAAAGGGGATTCTTGTGGCAATTACTTAATTTAGCAATAAAACTGCAAAGAGCAGGGCCGCGGGTAGCGAGAATTGAACAGCCAATGTTGCATAAGAACAGATAGATAATGGGGCAGGCGTCGGGCGGGCCAGGGACGGGTTGACTTCTTGGCCCCAAAAGATGAAGAAGAAGGCGCCGCATTCATGAGGCAACTGGGTCAGTGGTGCCTCCAAGCGAAGAAGTGCAATGGGATCGATTAGGAATGCATTACGATTTGAGTACTCCATTCAGTCATCGAAAACAAACACAAGAAGCTTTCTGGGTTTATAGTTTATAGATTTGGGGCTTGGAAACGATTTTGTTTTGTACAATCACATTAAAATACTCGTACACAACGAATTCGGTTGCTAATGCCAAGAAATAAGGGTTTAAGGCTTTTAAAGATGTACTCATTTTTGTTCCCTGTATTCATTTCAATTTATAAATTCTGTATACATTTTTACAACTAAATCGCATTGGAAAATCAGCCAGTTTATCTGAGTATCCAAAATTATCAAAATAATCATCTTAAGATGGTTTAATGATTATTATAATACCCATAATATGAATAAAAGCCTATGAATTCTGAGTAGTTTCCATATGAGTAGTTCGTAACCCCTTTCTCGGATAGTTTTGACGTTTTTGGACTCCTAAAAGGTAAGATTTTGTGTTTACTTTAGAAATAAAGAACAACGCAGGGAGTAATAAAAAGTTTTATAATTTTCCGCTAAGCCCAAAAGGTAAATATTATAAGAAATTACCATAAATTGAATGATCAGTAGATTGTATACGAGTATTTTGTAATCCCTTTTTTCTCAGATAATTTTGATGTTTACACACTAAGTTATTTGTGATTATTTTAGAAATTTCAGGAATAATAAAAGGTTTTCTAATTTTCTGTTAATCCCAAAAGGTAAATATTATAAGAAATTAATAAGCAATTGACCGATTGTTTTATGGATCAATTATAACATTTTACACCTTTATTGCCTAAACTATAAAACCATTTTAGAAAACCAGCTTATTTTGTTATAAGTTCTTACCCATTTAATCTTGTAAAATACCAACTGTATAGATTTACGAGTAGTTACAAAGTATTTCTAAAAATTCAAATAGTTTCAATTGATCTCAGGCAATACCCTCGCCCAATGGCCGTTCTAACCATTTAATTGGGTTTGAAATATATAGACACTTGTATAAGTCTGCCAGAGACAATGTATACACCAGTTTTCGCCTTTCTTCTCGCCATATATAGTATGATTTAATGCCTTTGCTGGACCGAGGCAGACCTGGACCGAGTTATTAATTAGCAAGCTGGTTAACTGAGTTCAGCTGCCAGCCCCGTGGGCGTTCTCGGATGAGATGAGCTGGCGGCTGCACTTGACTGATCAACCCCCTTAAAAAGTTAAACCGCCCTGCAGTTTTCCCCTGCCCCCCTCCCGGCGGGGCTTGAGTCAGTTTTAAGTTGCTACTTGTCAAAGGTGAGTAATAACAATAAGTATATGTGGTTTCCTCAGAATCTCAGCCGAGTTTCACCTTGAACTTGCGTGTTGAATTTGAGTTTTCCTATCCATTAGCCCTCCTCTTGTTAAATTTTTCGTTGTTAACTTTTTGCAGTTGCATTGCGCTGGCCAGCGAAGCTGAAAATATTTAAATGCTAAACAGCTTTTGCGTTTTTTGCGTTTTCGGTTCGTGGCAGCAACTAAACAAATATGAATGCCAATTCGGTGTGGCTGCGACTCACCCACGAACCTGACAATGACAATGGCAATGATGATGACGATTTTGTTGGCCTGGCCAAAAGGCAGAACCAACCACAGGCCACAGGCGGCCCCACAAAGTAATTACGGCCAACAAACGAACGAACGTCAGCGGGTTATGCAAGTTCAAGGCCAAAAACTCTGCATTAATTATAATTATTTTTGCATTTGTTAAACGCTCGCCGGTTGTTGTTAATTGTCTGGCTGAAATGCAAAAGAAGAAAAACAGGTAAATGCAGAATTTTGTTGCCCGAATGTGGTAATTAATTTTGGACCAGCCAACCAGCCAATCGATGGCCGGGGGTAATGGCATCCCCAAAGAATATCATCAGGCTTTCTGACCCCATAAAAGATTGATTCACATTTGGGCCCGTGACACACACGCAAAGTGCTAAGCTGTGGAAAAAACCAAATATCCAAAGAACACACCAAGTAAAACCCAAATTACCAGTATTTCTGAGTAATTTCGAGCGAGGGAAAGTCTCGTTTTTTGTTGTCTGTGAAATATTTGTCGCGATTTCTTGTATTCATTTGCAGAGATCCCATCGATATCCGCTGGCTAAACAAAAAGCCAATCCCCGGAACCGGCTCAGCCGATAAGGCTGCCGCTTATTTCCCAATTCAATTTTCTCTCCATCGATAAGGAAAATGCGGGCCATGGGGGCCAGTTGGAAATCCAACGATTGCCCCTCCCGTCATTATGGGACTTAAGAGCTAGAAACAGACCGATAAAGATTGCTGTGGAAGGGGTCATCATCCATCCACGGAGACAGTGAAACAGTGAGACACTGAGTGACATAATAAATAAATTTAATCAGTTGGAAGCTGCTTCCTCCCATCGGGGAGGAGGAGTCTTGCTTTTGCGGAAGTCGAAACAAAATCGTAGCAGAAGCCAAATGGGAGGGAGTCCGTGGACAAGACAGCTTTAACTTCTTGTGTTGGGGCTTTAAGGCAGTTTGGACGGACACATTTTTTGAATACCAAAATGCGTTACTAGAAAATTATTTTGGTAGTTATATTTCAATCAATCTAAGCTTTAAATTCTAAAGCAGCGGTGTGCACAGATTTTTAGCTTGGGTGCCGGCCAATTTCCCTCTTCACCGTCATCTTCGGATGACGTGCACACTTTGATTCCTTTTCGCTCGAGACATTCACAGCTTTTTATTTTTGGGAGCACTGGAAGCCGAAAGAGCTATGGACTGCCCACCACTGTTCTAAAGCATTGGTGCGTAACAGTGGCCCCCGGATGCCGAACATACTTCGGCTTTTTAAGCAGACAGCACACAAACATTGCCGAACGAATAATTTCCAATAAAAGACCTATTTGTAGATTAATTAACCAACATTTTGGAGCTGTTTCTATCCATGAATTAAAGAAATATTAGATATAATTTTTTAAAAATATGTATCCAAATATATGTTCATTTACATTTAAACATTTTTAAAGATGAAAAAAATCGAAATTTTCCTAACTTTTGCCCAACTTTGCCAGCTCATAACTGAAATATTTGGCAGCGAATTGAAAAAAATATTGATAGGGATAGATAATTGGACTCCCTACGAAATATAGGTCTTTAAATTCGGAGAAAAACTGGCCGAGATATGGGAAAAACCATAAGCCCTAAGTTAGCTTTTAGTTTTATACTATTTGTTTGCTTTAGATAAATAAATAAATAATTCTTCAGGAAAAAATAAAGTTTTAGAAAGATCATAATTGTAATAATACCCTGAAATAATAGGTAATTTTCCCTAGTGCATTATAATCTGTACAACTGCCCTGGGATTTTGTCTGCTGTCTTCTTGTCTGTGTCATCAGTTCATATTTCGAGTGTTTAGCGTTCATTTCTTTCAATTCCGCCCCTTTTACGACTGGCTTATCTTGCCGGAGACTCAGAGTCAGACTTCAGACTCCCCGGCCCGTTCCCGAACCCAAAAAGTCTATGAATCCGAGACAAAGTATCTGCGGGACAACGCGGCGTATGCGTAACGCGCGAGCAACTCAGAGGGCAGAGGGCGAAGGGTTAAGAGCGCTTGTAGCTGGCAGCCAACATACTTTTCCAATTATTTGACATGCTACCAAACCCCACCAATTCCCTGCTCAAGGCTTTTATTAACACATTTCATTTGACTGCCACTTTGTCGCGTAATGATTTTCATGATTTTTTTTTTTTTGGTAAGCTTTCGCTCGTCGTGGTGTTTTCTGTGATTTAATCCTTAATTAAAATCATGATAATATTTAAAGTCACAACAAAAACAAAAGGGGTGCGAAAATGGGAATTTTAATGTGTGTGCTGCGAGTTTAATTGAAATTCAAAAGCAGCATCCTGCTGTGTTTGCTTGTCCTGCGGCGGCAATTGTACAATTTTGTGGTTTACAATATTTACACCACCAATTCGGGTCTCGTTGGCACACGCAATTATTTAAATTTAAGTCAGAACTAAAACGTAAAATTGTTTAATTATGCATTCAAACGCCCAAACAGTCATTTGCATGGTAATTGAAGTGCAATTGAAATCAAATTGATTGATCCGTTCGATGAGAACGCTTCGAATGTTGTTGGGTTCTGTTTGTTTTCGATTGATTTGCCAGACTGAGATTAAGGGTAATTAAATGTGACGCTGCTGGAAACCTAATTGGATATCATCCAAGAAAATTCGGATTACCCAACACACATATTTATGATGCGGAAATCAATTTAATTTCCCCGATAACCTTCCCTCCAGTTGGGGGGCCATATGATGTACATAAAGATGGTTGGTTATGTATAACTGGTTAATTTTATGCCCGAAAAAATCACATAAATATGCTAATTTATGCTTGTAGCCCATCGCAGAGTGTAGATATTCTAAAGCTAAAGCTCAGGTTTTCGGTTTCGCTTCTGTTTATTATTATTCAACTCATTAGCATAAGTTGCGCGACTTGGACAACTTGGAAGTTTGGCGCTGATAGTTTATGGAAAGTAAAAGTAGTGAGTAGTTTTTTTTGTTTATTTGGAAAGTGATGTCACAGATATGGGTCAAGGTTGTGCTGGCTTAAAGTAATTTATTTTTAGGCATTTATAATCTGTTGAAATCCTCGAGGCAACCCGAAACTTTCAGCGCTTCTGTCGCTATCGAAATTGGAGTTGCCCGTGTGTCGGTTGCCAAAATTGTCAGAATCGTCACCACTGTTGCCCCATTTCTTCAGATCATCTAATACTTTATCAACGTCCGCATTGTGTGCACTATCCCTCCAAGTGTCATCAAACGAGTGAATACGACGGGATTCCCCTTCAAATCCTCCAATGTTTATGCTCTGCCACTGCGAAGACACCAGTGTGGTGTACAATAAAACCAGCAGGCCTAGGAGATACAGATTGGCTTGCATTTTGTTTCCTTCCGCCTTGAAAGCGATTCACTGAATGCCAAAGTCGTCTTATGATCTGGTCTTTTATAGACCTGCCGCGCTGGGTTATCAGCAATTCGCAGTGACTGCAATTTTATATGCGCAGTGGTTATACTAATTACAGTGATCGCGGGCTTTTCCCGACCACAAATCAAATTCAGATTGAAAACGATAACGATCAAGCTTTGCTTATGAAATACCAACAATCGTTTTGGGTTGTTTAATCTATTTTATTTCAACTATATGTAACCTAATCTATAAGCTCTGTGGAATTGTCCTGGTAGCTCCAGTAATCTTGCTCCAGGCCCTTGATTATTTCCTCCATTTCGTTCATAAACTCCTCGGCACTGTTCCTCTGCATGTCCAAAGATTCCGTAGTTGTTTCTGCATCGTTCAATTCAGGTTTATTTAGTGGATGTCCAGCAATTAGCACAATGCTAGCGATGCCAATCAGCAGCAGAAATATGGGACTATTACTCTGCATGTTGTT
Source organism: Drosophila ironensis (assembly GCA_021223825.1). Taxonomy (NCBI): domain Eukaryota; kingdom Metazoa; phylum Arthropoda; class Insecta; order Diptera; family Drosophilidae; genus Drosophila; species Drosophila ironensis. The sequence goes on along the minus strand of JAJJHQ010009046.1, from coordinate 310,635 downwards.
CAATTATCAACGAGCAACTGCATCAGACACTGGCAATTTCTTTGGCTTTTATACGGAATGACATTCCGGAAAATCCACTCTGGGCTAGGCCCACAAGTTGTTTTCATTTCCCTGTTCGCATTTATGCACTCGCCGGCACATGACATTATTTTATTCTGAATAAGAGTCATCTGAGTTAATAGTTCAAGCCGATCAGCATAACGTATGCGTCATGTGGGCCAACTCAGATAGGGAATTATGAATAATTTTGCTGTTTATAACCCCTAATAATGGTTATTGATTTGACATAGAATTTCTGACATACAATAACAGATACTTTGGCTTACCTTTAAAATAACAGCAAAACAAACCAAGAATTCGAGGAAATTCATAAGATTTTTATGTAAGATCTTATAAATAGAATATTCCCAAATTATTGCGAGGAATTAAAGAATCTAGGGAACTTATGTTTAAATTAAATAACTTGACTGTAACACCCATTTGGCTGCTAATACTCCTATAATATTATGATGTAAAATACAGTGTTGTATAAGAATCTTTTCTTTTGAAGAACTAGTTCATTTGTTTATTTTTTAACAAAGAACTAGGACGATATTTTATTTTAATAGTTCTTGTTTGCAAACAACTTGAATATATTTTAGATCCTGTGCAGTAAATATTATCAGCAATACAAATTTTTAATTACAAAACGTGAATATTTCTCACAACAACAAAAATAACTAGTTCATTCGCTATGAGAAATTGTTAAATAAAATTATAAGAAATAGTAAACCGCCAACATACGAGTATGAATATAAGATATTCAATATATGTGTGATACTCTGCTGTGAATATTGTAGCCTCAAAATATTATAAATTTTATCCATTTTTTATATAAGAAGCTAAGTTTTTGAGTCACCCTCGTGGCCAGGAATTAAGCATAGAGCAACCCCTAAATGTCTGGGAGCACTTCACTTCGCCTCGTTGCTCCAATCCCTCGACTCACTGCCTGCTCCTCCTCCGCATCCACCGGCAGTTTATTCAATTTTCCAAAGCGCGCGCACAGCCTCCCAGCCCCAAACCACCTACCCAAGAGTGTTCCGACATTTCCTCGCTTTTCCTCGCATCCCAACACAGCAGACCTGGAACATGCAATGTGCTCACGAGGCTAATGCCCTTTTATGGCTTTCGAGGGTGTTTGCGGCATCAGCAGAATCGCCGCCGAGGAAGATGCAGCGGGAAATGCTCGTAGCCAACATGCGAACATGGCCATTACCCAGGAGGACTCCGGTTGCCCATTCCCCGGACTGCAGCTCATTATCCTCGCCCCCCCTCCGGTCTACTGACTAACTCACTCGCTTGTCCCAGGGAATACTTTTACTCGTACTATATGCTTCACATTTGCATCATCGCATCTGCGAAGGAACGTCTGGGTTCATTTTCGGGACCATTGAGAATCCACATCAACATTTGCTTTTATGCTCCAGCATTTTCCCCGATTTTCTAACGATTTTCAACGCTTGGGATTAGGGGGAATTGTCTTTGGTTGCTTAATGAATGGAGATAATCTATTACAGGGCTGTAAAAGATTTTGACTATGATTGTTAAGGTTAAATGTATTTTAAGAGAATATTATAATTGGTTTTCAGTTAAGGTTTTGCATTTCTTTGTAAGAAATTTGACACAGTTACATACGTGCCCGACTATTTCAATAATATTGAAACAAAATCATATTTTGTGAGTATTCAATGATTTTAAACGTTTTGGGTTTATGTAAAGTTCTGTATTGATAGCTCAATGATTCAGATATTTTATTGAAGGGTTTTCAAACTATTTAACTATGATAGTGAATTAATGGAATTATATTAAAGTAGACATTCAGAGAATTATACTCTTTTTCGACTTAGGGTTTTGAATTTCTGTTTAAAAAATGTTCAGGTACTTATATTTCCTTTGTAATATACTAAAAACAAACATTTTTGGGTACAGTAAACTTTATATTAATTTTTTAATGATTGAGATATTTTATTACAGGGTTTTAAAATAATTCAACTACGATTTTATGGTCTTATTGTATTTTATTACATTATTACATAAAATAATACATTTTGTTTACTTTTTTTTTGAGCTTGTATTTCTGTTTATAAAATGTCCGAAAATGTTTATTTTATAACAAACTGCATTTTTAAGAGTTTAATAGTATTTTCTGACATACATTTGGATTAACCCGTAATTATATAATTCTACGTATGACCCAAACTTAATTCCCATCAATGTGGCCTAAATCGAATATATATCTTGAATTTAAGTCGCAGAAACGTGCACCCAAAAGTCCAATTGCTCTGCTTAATATTCCGCTCGACCAGTTTGGGTTTCAAGAACAAACATTAGTACTTCCGAAAGAAATAAAGAAACACACGAAGCATTCCGGCTTAACTCGCTAATGACATCTAATAGAAATAAATAATTTTTTCCACCTTTGTTGCCATCGAAGTGCGTCAGTCATTCGAGAATCTCTGCATTCCAGTGGCGGCGCAACAAATCAAATTCGGTTTCGAGTGCGAGTGCGAGCCCACATAAATTCCGAATCTTTGTGGCTCAGAACCTGGCAAGTGAATTGGCCAAGCACCAGAGTGCTGGGTGCTGGGCCATAAATGTATGGTATGACGGGCAGTCAAATTAACATTTCAGTCACACAGTGACCTTCACCTAGAAGCCATCAAAGCNTTTGGGTTTCAAGAACAAACATTAGTACTTCCGAAAGAAATAAAGAAACACACGAAGCGTTCCGGCTTAACTCGCTAATGACATCTAATAGAAATAAATAATTTTTTCCACCTTTGTTGCCATCGAAGTGCGTCAGTCATTCGAGAATCTCTGCATTCAAGTGGCGGCGCAACAAATCAAATTCGGTTTCGAGTGCGAGCCCACATAAATTCCGAATCTTTGTGGCTCAGAACCTGGCAAGTGAATTGGCCAAGCACCAGAGTGCTGGGTGCTGGGCCATAAATGTATGGTATGACGGGCAGTCAAATTAACATTTCAGTCACACAGTGACCTTCACCTAGAAGCCATCAAAGCTGAAGCCCAGCCCCAGCCCCAGCCCTAGCCCCGAGCTTTGTCGGAAACCAAAACCAAAACCAACAGCAAATCCCAGAGACTCACCAAAAACAAAAACGAGTCAAAACCGATGTCGGCCTTTTGCTCAGTCGGTCGCGTAATTTTGGTTTTTGGAGCCACTTGATTAGCACGCTCTGAGCCATGTTTAAACGTGGGCTGTTTAGCCAAACGGGCCGAGTCCAATGGCCAAAAGAGCACCGCACCGATATTGGCGAACAGAATTCAGCCACTAAAGACTTTGACGCAGAAAAAAACGTGCGAGTACGTGCCGCTGATTAGTAAAACAAACAAATTAAATTGGTTTCTGCTTGTTTTGCCTGTTTTTTTTGTTCAACGCTTTTTGTTGGCTAAGAGCTAGACAAAAGAGCGCCCCAAAGAGTTTTGGCCAACATTGGCAAAGAGAATTGGAAACGAGCTTGGCCCAAAAGAGAATCCCTAAGCTGCCGAATGTTTGAAAGCCTCAATGGCAACAGATGTTAACATTTATCGGGGGATATGCGATAAAGATAAAGCACTTGCATTCATTGATAACATAAAAAGTTAAATTTATTATCTTAAAACACTTGTTGAGCTCAATGGATCTTATGGCTTAGATATTAGAATCTTAAACAGCAAACTAATTTAGATGTTTTGCTTACCAAAATTCTACTTTGCTTTGGATAACATTGAAATTAGCGGTGGGCAGCCCATAGCTCTTTCGGAAACACTTTCTTCTCCCTCTAATGATAGATGTTCGTCGCAAAAAACATTTAACCTAAAAAACGTATTCTAAAAGATTTTCAATGGCAACAGATGTTAAAATTTATCGGGGGATATGCGATAAAGCACTTGCATTCATTGATAACATAAAAAGTTAAATTTATTATCTTAAAACACTTGTTGAGCTCAATGGATCTTATGGCTTAGATATTAGAATCTTAAACAGCAAACTAATTTAGATGTTTTGCTTACCAAAATTCTACTTTGCTTTGGATAACATTGAAATTTGCGGTGGGCAGCCCATAGCTCTTCGGAAACACTTTCTTCTCCCTCTAATGATAGATGTTCGTCGCAAAAAACATTTACCCTAAAAAACGTATTCTAAAAGATTTTCAATGGCAACAGATGTTAAAATTTATCGAGGGATATGCGATGAAGTACTTACATTCAATGATAACATAAAAAGTTACATATATTATCTTAAAACACTTTTAGAGCTTAATAAATCTTATGGCTTAGATATTAGAATCTTCACCAGCGAACTAATTTACATGCTTTGCTTAGAAAAATTATATTTTTCTTTGAATAACATTTAAATCAGCGTTGGGCAGCCCATAGCTCTTTCGGAAACACCTTCTCCCTCTAATGATAGTATATGTTCGTCGAATAAAACATTTTCCTCAAAAAAAACGTATTCTAAATTACATATAAAATGATTTTCGGTTGTAGTTACAATGCTTATAATTTACAAAATTACACACCACATCATTAGGTATTACCAACAAATGCAATTATTTAGAAACCTTTCGTTTGAATTAGCCGGCAAAGCCTGGCTTCAAATTGCACTTGTCTTGTACTTGTACCTACCATAAAATAATTAAAAGATTAACTCTTTTGACCAGCAAGGTCCCACAATGCCCACTTGATTCGAATCGACTCAAATCGATTTGATCTTTGCAACCACTTGAGCACTGGTACTGGTCTTGGCTTTAAGCAGGCACCTGCTGCTTGAGAATAAAATGAATATTTATACAAGATTGGATTGCATTGTCATGAGTAGGCAAACGTAGCGCGAATTCTTGGCTTTATGACTTTGGGGGCCCCGAGAAAAATAAGGAGAGCCTGCTGAATTGTGTTTGCAGCCATCGAAGCGGAGCCAAATCAATATGCAGGTCGCAGCTTTGACTCGATTCTTATTTTGCCCCAGCCCGATACAGAGACCGAGACGTCATTATAAACCGCAGCGTTTTCGGTTGCGGCTTGAGAATCGGGGATTGTGGATTGCCCGGCGCAGGTTGGGTCTCCGGTTGCCGGTTGCCGGGGGGGCAGCTCCACTTGGGCTAAGCCCATTACTGGACACCCGTTCTTGGGTGGCAGCTGCTTGTCGATGCTGCCGTTGCCTCTACTTACACTTGCAGCAATTCAGAAGGTCCAAAAATTTAATGGGAATATTAGAAGGAGTACTTAGATAAGAGGGAAACAAGAAAGAGAGGTTCTTCATCTAAATAACCCCAAAATATTGCTTGATTCGGGAATAAAACTTCCATATAACTTTATACAATACCATTCCATACTGTTCTTTATCATATTACGCTATGCTCTACGATACTATACCCTGCTATATTCTACTTCACCGTACTCAACCCTACTCTACCTTACTATATCCAACTAGTCACAACTATTCCGTACTATACCATCCAAAACCATACTATACCATGCTAATCTTTACTACACCATACTATACCATACATTACTATTATACCATACTTATACCATCTTATATCGCCCTATAAAGAAAAGAAAGAATCATTAAAGTCTAAAAACTGTATGTCATCTCTTTATAACCAAAAATAACAAGCTTACATTCTTCTGTGTGTACAAGATCTTTGCTAAATTTTCAATTAAATTCTCCAAGAAATTTTTCAATTTATTAAGGGTTGCAATTTTATTTAGGTTCTTCAAAATATAAACTGACACCAACTTAATCAAATCGTATAAGAATTTCTATGGATACTCAAAAGATGACAAGGCTCAATTAATTATAACAAAATCTAGGTATAGGTTATATGGCCAAAAGACCCCTTTCATAGGAATCTGAAGCAATAACATTATTTGACATTCTATATATGCGAATAATAATAATAACTTAATTTCTTAACTTTTCCTTTCATTGGTATAATTTATAGTAGCAAATATAGGTAGGGAATTTCAGAAAGATTTTTGATTAATTTTTGAGTGTACGGCTGCTGCTGCCGCTGCATTGTTCTCGGTTGCCGCCTCTCGGTTCTCGGTGGCAAAGTCTTAACGAGCGCAGCATGCAAAACAAGGCACAAGACGCCATTTGGCCAACACACAGAAAGCCAGAAAGGCAGAACGGCAGAACGGCAGAAAGCCAGAAAGGCAGAGGAAATCGCAGAGTCGCAGAATCGCAGAATCGGTTTTATGGCCGATGCGCCGCGTGCATGACAATCATCTGAGGCTCTGGAAACTCGCAGCCAGCTGTCGTCTGATTGTGCGCACGCGCTCATAATCAAAGATTCCTCCCCTCCCCGAAAAAATACCCCTCCTCGGAGGCGCACCCCCCAAGTATTCCCCTGCCTCCCAAGTTTTCCCCCGAGTTTTTATTCCCCGCCTGATTTTATGATGGATGGAGCGTTGGCAAGTGATTCGCCTTGACGTTGATGCGCCATCAAGGAAAATTATTGCGTGCGCGCAATTAAAACTAAAATAAAGTTGCAAAAATATGAATCCAAATTTGCATTCAGTGTATGAGAGTATGGGGCTCTGGACAATGCAGTCCACTCGGATGATTTACCTCGATGAGTCACTTACTTGTTGACTGTGTTACGGTATAATTTTGTTTCAGCTTTTAAACCATTTTTGTTAGCTCTAAAACAGCGTTTTTTAAACCGATTTTTAAGCGAAAATTTCACTTTTTCAGAAACGAAACACTCAAATCCTATCATGCAGGTTTTAACATAGTATTTCAAGCTAATAAACACTAGCTTGATACTTTTAAAACAAGATAATAATGAACCCATAAGCCTGTTGAATCCCGAAACCAAAATTAAGAAACATACATCACTTGTTAACTGTGTTTCAGCTTGAAACCATTTTTGTTAGCTTTAAAACGTTTTTTAAACCGATTTTAAAAAGCGAAGTCTTCGAAAATTTAACTTTTCCAGATACCTAACATTCAAATCCTAGGATGCAAGTTTTAATATAAAATTTTCATCAAGCTTGGAAGGAATATTGAAAATTAAAAAGTTATTACCTGCTAAGCCTGTTAAATTTCAAAACCAAAATTAGGAAACATATTAGCCGAAAGAAATTCTTGCTCTAGCATAAGGAAAACCTTTTCCTTAGCTTTTCGGATAACTTTTTTCCAACGCATCTGCTCTTGACGTTTCTCCTGCAACCAATTAGTTTTCCCCCCCCAGCCGGAAAATTTAATTAAAACTTACACTAATAAAATGTGCATTTTCTGTTCTGCAAGTGAATTGCCTCCTCCGCCCATTGGCTTTAAAATCCACTCCCTGTTTTCACTTTAAAAAGCATACATATTGTGCAATCGGCTTTTGCGCTGAAACATTAATCCACAAACTGATTCAATTTGTTGGTATCTGCTGGGCACACATTTCGCAAAAATAGTTGGCCAATCAAGCGGATAGCCAGCCCAATGTGAGCTGTCTTTTTGTATATTTTGTTTGTGTTTTTAAAGGCGAGTGTGACGGTGTTTTTGGGCCGGGAAACGTTGGGGAATATTTCCTTTATTTTGAGAGCGGAAGCCCGTGTCGTTCCAACACAAAAGTGGCCCAAACCCGATGGTCTCCCGGCGCTTAACGGCGACATTGTTGACATATCTGGACGCTTGGATCGCATAGCGTTTGTGGTGCGATATATATGCCAGTTTCATTCCAATGTATTTCAATATGTGCAGAGAAAAGAATCGGGGACAATTTCAATTGTCCCAAAGTTAATGGTCAAAACATTACCATTGATGGGTAAATTGTTCCTAAAATTTTCTATTAATTTTCAGTTTATCTCATTTATTAATATACTGGCATGAATCTTGTGTTTATTTCCCAAAATTTATGAAAACGAATGGTAATATTACCAAGTTTTTTCCTAAAACTATAATACATATTTAGCAAGTCTGCTACCTAATCTTAGATTGGTAAAATTTTATAAAATTTGTCAATTAATCTAATTTATTAATTTACCTATAATTTATTAGTTTTGTCCTCTATGACTAGCGCGAATCTTGTGTGTATTTGCCATAATTTATGGAAACGAATGGTAATATTACCAAGTTAATTTTCAAACACTGGAATACCTATTCGACTACCTAATCTACTGCTCTACTACCTTACTTGTTGGTCAATTTTTCCTATACTTCCCAACGAATCTAATTTATTAATTTACCGAATTTTGTTCTCCATGTAGTCGCGTGAATTTTGTGTTTATTTGCCAGAATTTATGGACACGAGTGGAGTGGCATTGTGTTTAAGAACTGACAAACAAGCAAACTGAAATGTTGTCAGCGATACTTTATGTTTTGGCGCGGAGAAACGTATCGCTTCCAGTGCCCCAAAAAAGTGTCAAACTTAATTTATTCAGGGAAATACATCTATTAGCTTTGGCTCGGAGGAAGTCATATATTATTCCAAGGGTGGATCTCAAAATAGAAGACCAGATCTTTAAACTGTGACCTATTTTTGCATAAATGATGCGTCTCTTTCAAAAACCCAACAATTTGTAGCAAATGAATAAATGATTTGTCTCGAAAGTTTGCCTGTACCAGCATCGGTTTAGAGCTTGTTTCAATTATTCATCCATTTAAATTGAATTGAATGGAAGTAACCCCTTTTCGAGGAACACACGGACTACAGGCAGTAGAAACATTTACATACAAAAATATCTACAAGCGCAATCAAATCATAGAGCAATTTGGGAGACAAGTAAGTCCGGGCCTGTCAATATTTCATTTTATTATCGATTTTCGAGGCAGGGGCAATGAGAAAATCATAACACAACATTCTCTGAAACACTAAAGATGGATATCTGCCAAAACATATTGCGGCAGTAAGAAAATATTTTCGTTTTCAGGCCAAGACTCACTGACTGACTGACTGACTGACTGGCAGAGGAGGGAGCCTTAGTTTCCAGCATCAACGGCCACCAAAAAGCAGCCAAAAAGCCGCAGGCCAGCACGCGTTCTCCCCAAAATATTTATGAGCCGCAAAAGACCAGGGCCGGCGGAGCGGAAGAGGGGTCTGTATGGCCCAAAGGGGATTTTGGCCAAGTGATTTACGGACTGAGCTTCAAGTAGCCGAAGCAGCTGTCAATCAGGCTGCAATCAGCCTCCACTTTAAGCCTATAAAAACGTCTGCAGTTTAGCGGTAAAGCAAAGTCAAGAAATACGTTTATATACAATATTTTGTACCGGCCAAAAAACACAAAACCCACAAAAGTAAAAGTGGCTTACGGTAAAACAATCCGACAGCAAGAATTTCATAAAGCCGCACCCAAAAAAAAAAGAAATAAATATAAAAGATCTCCCTGAAATGGAGACGCGTACCAACGACAATTAGTGACCTCAAAAACGTATTGCAGTTAAAGATTTTTTAGCTCTGCAGTTGATCTTTTACGGCTGATATGGGTGAAGTCTTCATTTAATATTGTCTGCTGCATTTAGTTAATGAGATCTCGATTTTCACTTCCCCGACGTGATCGAAGCTGCGGCATCTGAGGAAATCATTTTTTTATGAACATCATTTTGAGGGTGTGGCCGTCCGGCCGGCCGGCTGGCTGGCTGGGTTGGCCTTAAGTTTCCCCTCAAAGAATGGTCATCCAATTTGCTGGCCTGACAATTTCTACCTGGCCAGTGGCCACCAAAAACGTATTTATTTGTTTTTTATATATCTCGCTTATTTATTTTGCAGACCTTCGGTCCGGCCTAACGCAAATAAAATCCCCAAACAAATTGATGTAGTTTTTTTGTCAGTATTATAATCGGTACTCGTAGAGCTAAGGGGTATATTCGGAGCGGGAAAAGGTGTGTAATCTATAGTGGTAAGTGAAGGTCTTAAGGGCCTTGTATTAAAAAAAAATGTTAACAATTATAGGCTCTGGAAGGAATTATGGAATTTGTTAGAATTCTTAAACAGGCGCATTGATATAGATTTGTCCGTATGTCCGTGTGTCCGTATAACCGCCTATGTTCGGTATAAAGAATTTTAAAACATAAGTTAGTAATGGTTAAAAAGGGTTTTTTATTGAAAATATTGTTTACATTAATGGGCTTTAAATGATTTATAGAACACATAAAAATTCTGAAACAAACGAGTTGATATACCTTTGTCCGCATGTCCGTGTGTCCGTTTAAACGCCTATACTTTCGTATGTATTATACAGATACATAATCAGATTAAAAGAGTTTTAAAATCATAAGTTAGCAATGGTTTTAAAGGCATTTTATTACAAATTATGTACACATTAATGGGCTCCAAAATGAATGTTAGAATACATTCAAATTCTAAGACAACCGATTGATATAGCTTTGTCCGTTTGTCCGTATGTCCCATTGAACGCCTAAGCTTTGGTTTGTATTATATAGATTCACAGGCAGATTAAATGAGTTTTAAATGTTTATGTTTATCTATGTCAAATTTATGTCAAAAGAGGCTTAAGGAAATGTTTAAATTACTTTAAGGAAAGTGTGACCTCAGTACCGGGTACTCATGTTCGAAACACTGCACCACATGTGCTCCTTTTTATTATGTTTTCTTATTTTTTCTTTGGTCAAACACGAAACGAAACTGTCAATTGATGTCTTCGGCGCCAGAGCTTTTGGTATTTCCTTGGAATTATCTTAATGTGAAATCTTGAACTATGTTTGGGGCATGGTCACAAGGGCCAAACGGGCCGCTGCCAACCGTTCGGCCAAAACAGCAAATACTCGTACTCGTACCTAAGGCAATTTTTAATGGATTTCGGTCTTGACATGTCCGAAATGTCCGAAGTGTCTTAAGGCGCATTTAATTGCAAAGTTTTGTAACATCAACAGATGTCACACAAGCCCCGGGCACGCCCAAAAACAACACGACATTTAACTAATAAGCTCGCCGGTCTAATCTTTAAGCAAATATCTGCGACGGGAGTAAACTTAAAGGCATTTTTTCGGAAGTGGGTTGTTCTTATCTGCCGAACACACCGCATTATACTCGAAGTATGTTCATTTTGGCATCAGGGAAACCCTTTTTGTATCTCCGGCGATTACACATAATTTTCATGTTAATGGCGGGCGTTGCAAATGCCAAGGTACGATAACAGGAAAAGCCCCCCTGGAAAGGCCTGAAAAACGCAAAAAAAATAAATAAAAGCTCGAATAAAATGGGAGGACTAAGTAAGCGAACATATGCGCACTGACGGGTGCAACTAAGTGGAAATCTAACCGACATACCAAGCCAAACCTACAAAAACGAAAGGGAATTTAATGGAAGATGCTGCTCTTTTATGGGTTTTTGGGAGCTCTACGACTTTCAAATGCTCTAGGGCAAAGGATATCCCAAAAAATATGGTTTTCTGATTAAAAAACTTGAAATCTCTAAGATCTTATTAGGATACATAGAATAGGTTTGTATTTTTAACCTATTTTGAGACCTATGTCCTTAAAATTATATTAGAATGAATCATAATCATATTTCAAAATGTAGGGAACCTATCATAACATTTTTAAATCTCTAAATCTCAATCTACTTAAGAGTTTTGAAACTTCTATCTATAAAGAAACTATATTATTCCATTATTGTTATTTACGCTTCAGTTAAATGAACAGTAAAACAAGATAACCCATAAAATCAGCTATGAAATATGCAATTACCCAAAACACGTAGATCTAGTCGCCTAAAATTCCGCATAAAACTCAAACAAGAGGGAACCCCCCTGCTTTTATGGTATAATCTGGTAAATCGTGACCTAATTTTCAATTGAAATAACTTCCAACTATATAACTTTTATATGCACTCATCATCGCCCCCTAGCCCCGTTTATTAGTTTACACCCGGCCGTGAACATAAGGAAGCAATATACCCAGATTACGTCACTTGGCCAGGACAACAAAGTTGTGGGCCTTAAAAGGCAGGGCAACCCAGAACCCAGTGCCAGCGTAGCAACCAGATTATATGACCAGGACTCACGACGAAACCCATAATATCCCATAAAAAAAAGGAGGCAAGAAAGGCAGCAGCAGCAGCAGCAGCAGCACAGCAGCTCAGGTGTGCAAACCAAAGACTGACATTCGTTGTGGGTTCTAACAATCCTGCGGCTCTTTTATTTTTTTACAACGCTTCTCGGAAACGGATGCGGATACGGATACGGATGCGGATGCGGATGTCTGCCATAAACGAGCTCATTAGTAGGCACAATGTGGCGTGGCTAATGTGCTTCAATAGATGATACTCCGTCTGGTTTGAGTCGAGTATTTGAGTTTCGTACTCTCGTATTTCGGCCACAGCAAAGATACAAGAGAAGGCTGTAAAAAACACCCGAACTTTTACAGCACTTTTAAAGTCGTAAACACCCAATGAAATTTTAATGACGATGCCGGACAGGTTACACGTTAAATATCCTACAGAATAAGCCCTCAAAAGCGCTCACGAAAAAAAGTCTACAATTTAAAGTGAAATAACGATTTTTCGGATAGCCATCCCGGTTTTTCCAAGCTTATTGATTTTTGTTTTGTAGCTGCGCTGCTCTGCTCGTTTCGTTTGATTTTGGACAGTTTAATGCTCCATTGAATGTTCCCGGAGTCTCGAATCCTCGGGCAATGTCCGTGTTTCTGCCCGACTGCTCTCGTTGGTCCTGTAGGTCCTGTTCTGTGCCGGTGATGGTGACGCTGACGGTGCCGCTGCCAGTGAAGGATGCACAGGACCCGGGGAACATGCGATTGGCAACTTTGTTTGGCAAAACTGTCTACTCGCCGAATCCAGTGTCCTCTGTGCCTCGCCTCGTCCCATGCCTGCACATTTATCCTTTGCACTTTCCCCCACGCTCTGCGCAGCTTGAAATGTCAATTGCGCTTATTAAGGCAAAAGTTCACTGCGCCCTAAACGACGGAGGGTCCTGGCGATGGCTCCACAGGACCTTAAATGGCATCGCAGATCTGCTGAGGCCCAAAATGGTGATGGTGGGGCTTCAGAGGGGCTTCATAAAATATCATATATTATGCAGCATATTTACGATACCTAGATATAAATTTATAGGAAAATCATAATGTATTCTGTTTTGAAATAACGATATTGTCTTTCTCTCCCAGTGCTCTTTCGGCTCCCAGTGCTCCCAAAAACAAAAAACCTGTGAATGTCTCGAACGAAAGGAAATCGAAATATGCACGTCATCCGAAGTTTACGGTGAAAAGGGATTGAAGCAAAGTCATAGAATTATACTTATAACTCGAAATATGCTGAAAATAATTGCAATATTTTAATCTATCCTTCAAAACATTGAAATATTAATTATTATATTTAGTTTAGGAGTTTCCAGAGTGGCAAATTTAACATTTAATTGTTATATTTTGTTAGAAGACTTAGAATACTTCAATATTTTATCTAGGTGACAAGTTGTATGCTTTATATCAGGCATATCTATAACAGTTTCTTTTTAATTTTAACAGAAACCAATAATAAACCTAGAAAATGTTAAAGTATACCCATAAAGACAGTTTTTTTGAATATTCAAAGCATAAAACCTTCCCCAGATATTTCCCCACTCACGCAACCATCTCCAGCAAGAAAGGATTTCCCTTGCAAGGAAAGTCAAGTTAAGTAAAATGGGCAAAGTACCTGAAAGCTGTCGGCAGGCTAAATAACAAAAGTGGAAAACATTCCGCCACTTGACGGAGGTGTTTTCGAAAGTTGCTCAAGAGTGTGGCATAGGCGGGCCAACCCAAAAAAAGGAGCAAACAGCTGCCACAGGACGACACCTCCTCGTAAGCTGCTTTCGATGAGGGAAAATCGCAATGCTGATGGCACTGCTGCTGTGGCAAAACTAACTAAGATGTTTGCCTGCCACCGGCATATTGTTGTTTGTCGTCGCAGAGTTAATTCCTCGCCGGGCAAAAGCATTTAGGCAATCAAATTAGTCTAAGCCAAAAGCTTAAAGCCAACTAATAGACCAGCCCGTACACACACACAAACTCACCGAGACAGCTGGCTAAAAGTCGCATTAATTTCGCCCAAACGTTGGGTGAGTGCCTCCCGAAGACATTACGTATACGCCGGACTGTCATTAGGGAGACTTTTTGTCTCCCGAGATTTATAAATGACCGTCGGTGCTGGCAGTCAAGTAAATCAGGTGAAATATGGTACTCGATTTATTTGAGAAGGCTCTGCTACCCCCAAAAAAGTGCTGATTAAAAATAAAATTAAGTTCTGAATAAAGAAAGGCAATCACAGGCTTGCTTATTACAATTGCATATTGGAAACATCGTTTAAAAAGGAATCATAACAAACCTAAATTAAATTCTAAAAGGTGAAAACCGTAATGAATTTAATGTAAATATGTTCCCTCATATCATCTGCAAATGGCTAAAATATTTGTTTATTCTATGCAAACAGTGTGTGCTTTTTTGTTTCATTAATGATTGCGTAGTTTTGTGTGCATAAATATGCAAAAGGCAATTTGACGTTGTTTTTTTGAAGCCACAAATTGTTTCTGCGCAGCCACAAAATACGATTTGAATATTGCATTTTATGCGATTGAATAAATTTGTATAAAAATCCGATTTTTTTTTTCGGGGGGTTCAACAACCGCTAATAGCCAAAAAGTTGACTTGGATGTTTCGGTTTAACGATTTTGTTGTTCAACCCGATAAATGTCAGCAGTTTGGGGAATTAGATGCAAAACACAATACATTTTGTGGAGCAAAAATATATATAAATGTATACCTCTCTCAGGGTTCACCATGGCGTATGATTAATCTGGCAGCAACTTCAGTGCACTTAGCAGGGCATAAGGGGCTATGACATTAAAACTTAAGTGTTGACCGCACTTAATTTAAAATGCATGTTAAAACGCCATTAAGTTGAAGCAGGAAGTGTCGCTGGAGGGTACAACTCCTCTTATTCTTGCTGATGGATTGACCCCAAAGTTCGGGGTTGAAGTACAAAGGCGTTTATTGAACCCGCCAAAACAAAGCAATTGGCTGCCATCATCGGATCATCGTTGCAATGCAGCCAAGCGTTGCATATAAATTGCCAAAAATTATGAAAATTTGATGCCTTAACAGGTAGCTCTAATTACGGGTTTCATATGACTAATTGCTTCGCTTTTTTCCCCTTTTTTGTTGATTTTTTGTCTGCGGATTGCATTTGTCAGGCAGCTGGTACAGCCGAGCTCGTAAACCAGTCGAGACAATTAAAAAGCAGCCTTAAAATACAGAGCAAAAACGCCGCTGCCGTGATTTGTACGATAAAAAAGGGGGCGATCAAAGAAATTCGTTCGCTTCTTGTTTCCCCGAAAAAACAGGAAAATTACCTGTTGGCGTGTAAATTATAGCAGCTCACACACTTTAACTTATCGAACTTGTATTTGTTTGCCATTAAACTTTTAAATTTGCTTATTTATCAATTTATTTTAATGTAGCGTCAAAGGCTTCGGCCCCTTTTATGGTTATTTAAAAATGTTCATAGAAATTTCGGGCTGATCCCAAATTTCTACCCTTTTTTCGATTGGCGCACTTATCGAAATTATCGAACACGAATTTATTTATTATATAATTTATTGTGGCAACAAGAGCATCGGTCATTCTTCATCGACATATCGGGTGATCTATAATTTAATTCTTTTNCATTCTTCATAGAATTTTCGGGTGATCTAGAATTTAATTCTTTTCTAGAATTTAATTCTTTTCTAGAATTTAATTCTTCTTGTCATATATGATAATTTTAAGTGTTCCAAGGAAATTTTGGGTGATCACCAATTTTGGTCTTTTTCTGGAATGGAGCACTTTTTCTCCTAGTTTTGGGCATTTTAAGTTTCCATAAAAATTTAGGACGATTTCGAATTTCAACCCTTAATTTAGGCTTTTTGGGATTTCCTGAGAATTTCGGGTGATCCCGAAAACCTTGGAGTATGGGAAATACATATAATATTTGGAATTATCTTTTGTACCGGCTGTTTATAGTCGAGATACTTCAGTCGTTGCTACTCGTATTTGTTGCTTTAATTTCAAGCCAAGCTCAAACCGAGTTGCAATTCGCCTCGAACAAGTTCGATCGCAACGCGATGATGATCTTGCGGCAACAACCTTGACCCGGTTCTCAAAAAAGGGGCGACAGCCGCACTTACAAAGTCAGCCAAATGGCAACAAATTGCAGCTTCAAGATATTTTGCTTTGGCCACAAACTGCAGCACCGGCAGACAGACATCTGGTAGCTTGCCACAGAAGAAGGCGGCCGCATCTGAACCGGTTTGCTGCTTTTTTCCCACTGCAATTATGTGCTTTTGGCAGCACTTAACTTGCGTTTTTTTTTTCAGAGCCCGCGGCAGCCACTCACGCAATACGCACAGCATTTTGTGGGCGTGGCGCGGCACGTTAAGCTAAATAGGTTTTTGTTTTTTTTTTTTGTTTTCTTAAATATTTTGGGGGTCAACAGGTTGGTGCGTGTAAGGCTTTTTAAGGGGGCGTGGCTTCAAGGTAAATAAACCGGGGCAGGACCACTTTCCGAAGGCAAAGAAAGGGTAATAATAATCATTCTGTGTTAAGTGATTTAAATACTTATTTGAACAAGTAAATAGAAGTATTTAAGAAATGTATTGAATGGGAAATTGGGGAAAAGAAATAAAATTTATGAACCGATTTTTGTTAATTTCAAACCGAACTTAAATATGGATTAAAACAAAGATCTCTCTGTTACTATATTTTAAAAGAAATACGGAATTATGGAACAATAATAGACTGAAAGATTCCACAAACCTTTTAATATTAATAATAAGCAGCTTACAAAATTTAAAATAAACCCTCTAAATATTGCCTTTCTCGATTACTTAAATAGTATATACGATGCAAAATGAAGCCATCTAAATGCAATTAATAAATTCATATAAATTGTTGCGGATAACGTAATAATAATCATTAAGTGATTCAGATACTTATTTAAACAAGTAAATATACAATAAGTATTTAATAAATGCGCTGAATCCGAAATTGGGGAAAATGAAGCTAATTTGTAAGCCGAATTTTGTTAATTTCAAACCGCACTTTAATATGGATTAAATCAAAGGTCTTTCTCTTACTACACTTTAGAAGAAATACATAGGATAAGAAATTATAGGATTCTCTAACAATAATAGATAGAAAGATGCCATAAACCATTTAATAGTTAATAAGGAGTTTACAAAATTTAAAAACAAACCCTCTAAATATTGCCTTTGTCATTTACTTGTTAAATATTTCCTACAATGCATATTAGAGCCTCCTAAATTTAATTAATAAATTCATATAAATTGTTGCATGTGGCCTAGCCAATTTCCCTTCTCCAAGCCTCTATGTTTAATTAACTGTCCAAAATAGATAGATGGAAAGTTAAAACAAACCGTTTACCATTAAAATCAGCAACATGCTAATTTTTAGCTGAACCCTTTGAATATTGGCTTAGTCGATACTTGTTAAATATTGTATAAAACGAACATTAGGACCACCTAAATGCAATTAATAAATTCATATAAATTGCTGCATGCGGCTTAGCCAATTTCCGCTCTACAAGCCTCTATGTTTAATTAACTGTCCGAAGTGGTGGCTGCGGCTTCTCCGCCCCCCAGCCCAGCCCCTTAACCCGCTAACGCGCCCTTAACCCCACACTCACCGCAGCAACATGTTGGTGTCGGAGTGCTGCTGCTGCCTTTTTATTAAATGTTTTTTTTTCCCCCCGCTTTTATTTTTTGATGGCGCCTGCGGCTGCTGTGAAAGGACTTTTTTGGGAGCCCTGGTGGCTTGGCTTTAAGGGGGTTTTTGTGGGTGAGAGGGAGGAGCCTATAGAATGAGAATTATATAATAACTGCAGGGCAAGTGCGCCCTAAACGACTCTAAAACTGGTAGCTCCCTCGGAATGGTATAGTACTTTCCCGTCGCTTATCGCTGGACAATTTTTGCATTCAAAATGTAAATGAAATTTTAATTATGCGCCCTTTAATTTTCTGCTGGTCATTTGAAATGGAAATTTTTGGAATATTTGTAACAGGGTCCGGACCTGGCGATGTAATTGTTTTTCCAGTTTACTCGCTAGGTACTCGTAGGGCTAAAGGGTATATTCTTTAGATGGGGTTTCTAGCCTCTAAGATATAAAAAATTATATGAAACAATTGGAGATTCATCAACACTCCTTGTCCGTATGTCCGCTTGTCCGTTAATATGCCTCTAAGTTTAATAACCCATGAAATCCCTGTTATTTGGGAAAACTTTGCTATATTTTGTTGCAATTATTTTATTTGAAAGCCAGGTATTCATAGTCGCAACCCTTGGCCATAGCTACTTGTTGTCTTTCTGTGCTGTTGGCATCGCTTTTGCCCATTAATTTTGCAGTACAAAGAGCCACCTCCGTCAACCGGTTTCTCAAAGAGTGAGAGCTTAAGCCTCCGCATCAGCAGTAGCCGCAGCAGCAGCAGCAGCAGCAGCAACAGCAGCTTTAGCTTCGCATCTAATACCAAGTTCAAGGTTGAGTCCGAGACCGAGACCGCAGTGCATCACAAAGGTGTGACTACCTCGACAGAACACATCCCGTGTGTTTGTACTCCGTACTTGGCTGCAAAGCATCGGGCCAAAATCAACAGCCATTCGACCAAGTTCTAACCAAGGCAGCACTGAGAGAAAGGGGGGTGCAAAATAATTAAAAACTTATAATCAGGTATCAATAGATTTACAACCAAATTGCCTAAAGATGGGCTTTCTAAGCAAGCTAAACTTTATTTAGATCGATTTAGTTCAAAACAAAATTCAATGTCTTAGGAAATAAAATTGTAAGAATACTTTATAAAAAAAAACTATTAGTAAACTTATAAAAGGCTCGTAAATATTTTATTTGGATCTATTTAATTTAATGTGTCGCTCCCTTGAATCCAGACATTCACATGTTTTGGTTTTTGGGAGCACTGGGAGCCGAAAGAGCCAAGGGCTGCCCCTCGCTGTTTTAGGCAATGAAATTGTAAGTTTACTTTATGTTAATAAAAACTACTACTAGAACGCTTTTAATAGGTTTATGAATACCAATTGCCATTACAGCCACTATTTTACTAAGTATCTTAAATATCCTACATCTCTAAAAATTATATTCCTTTATAAATCAGCTGAATGCATATACGAGCTTATTATAATAGTAAATAATTATAAAATACTCTAAAATGTGGTATCAAAATGATGGCCAAAATTAATATATTTACGTTTGTTGGTAAATATTTGGAAAATTACGAAATGGGCATAAAAGTTTATGAAATCTTTCAAAATAATACTTTATACCTTTTACCAATATACCTTTGGAAAATCACAATTTTTCCAGTAAACTATTCTCGGCATTTTTACTATTTACTCGTATTAATTGTAATTTTTAATATTTATTGTAATTTTTCAAATCTTTTATTCCAATTTATACCTAATACTCAATCCTTTTTTTGGCAGTGCCAAAATGAGCTTTTCAATTTGTGTGTGGTGGGCGGTGGCGGGCGCAACAAATTCCCAGTCGCCGCTCATTCAAATCTTGTTTAATTATACACCGGGTAAGTCTAAACGGCTTTTGTTTTTGCATTTATTCCACTGCAATTGAAAGATTTTTCCCACGAATCGCGATTTTCCATTAAGCCATTGGCTTTGAAACGTCAAGTGCTTGGCCACGAAAACCCGAACGCGGCACGTTTTCCAATTGAGCAGCATCGAAGAATGCTCTCCACCTGAAGGGTGCTTGCCAATATAAATATTTGTTTAGCAGGTAATTTGGGATTTGTGCAGCTAAGAACGATTATGGGGGCTTGGAGTGGCAAGCGGCTTCAGAAAACAATTAATTCTTTTCAGGAAGAAAACGCAGAACTTTCAAATAGAGTCTCAAGAGTTGAGACTTTTATATATTTTCTGATTTAACAAATGGATTACCCGACAGTGTTAGATATCATTTGAAAGCTAAAATTATCTGTGTAATTGCAGCTGTATCGCGATATAGAGCACAATACGAGTAATCTATCAAACAATCAATCAAATTCCCGGCAATTGAATAAAATGCATGCACGATTTAGCATTTGTAAAGCGTAATAGAGATGCGAATTAATTGGCGAATAAAAAGCTTAGATGGCCACAAACTGGCTGATACGAGTATCTCGTCCGAATTTCAGACACCCAATAATCGAAATGCAATTGATATCGCCCACAAATCATGCTAAATAGCAACCATAATGCTTCCGACTGCCAAACAGCAAACTGCATTGATAAATCACCCGATTGAGTGGCAAAATACGTGAAGGAGTGAACTTTTTGAGTGGCCACATGTGTGCATTTTGATTTATGGTCGCACAGAGGTTGGTGGTTCATTAAGAACTCTTTGATAAATGCGATAGATGTCTCATTTGCATGGCCCAGATAATTTATTCCGGCACATATCGAGCCATATCCATAACCATTCCGGGGCCCTCTGAATCCATCCACTTTGTAATTATAATGCAACGGAAGTGCTTCTGCAACGAAATCCCTCTGAAATCCACAGAAAAAATAATCCAGATGAATAGATGGAAATGGAAATGGAAATGGCAAGGGAAGCTGAAAGTGCTGCTTAAACGGATATCCTAAATGTCTGGCCCGACGGACTTTTGGCCTGACAGTCATTTCCGTTTCGAAGTTTTTCATTGCCCTGCCAAGGGAGGAAAATGGCTGGAAAGGGAGATGGGAACCTGTTGCTGGGCGTTAGACAGATTTATGCCATCGTAAAATATGCCATTTGAATCTGGGAATTTAATTTTAATGTCGGATGCTCGCAGCCCAAAGGATGTGCCAGGTTTTTGTTGGTTTTAGGTTCCGGTAAAGGCACTAACATGGGTTTCCGGTTAGAGATGAAACTGGAATTCATGAAGAAGGCAAAAGAAACAGATAAAAAAAAAGGTGTATACAAACAGAATCCTTAAAATATTGTATACCTGTATCATTATAGCGACCAATTTAATTACTTATAGTCGATAATCAAAGTTAATAACACTTTAAGACACTTGGCACACTATAATTATTTCAAACACTTATTCACAAGTTTATGAGGCTAATCACATGAATAATATAAATGTCTATAAACTGTTTTATTTATGAGACAATTTTCTAGAACAAATATTGATTTGTAATTCCTATATTAAAGCCCTAACCCTTTTTAATTTTTCTTAACTAAGTTTTGGCTGAGATTCCGAAAATCGTTTCTTTAAAAAATATAAATCTTTTTGATATTGTAAATTAAAAAACAAATTTGTTTATATGAGAGCATTCGCATTCAGGAATAATTGACTCATGGAAGCTCCTATGAGCAGTCTTAGTGTTCAGTAACTATTTAAAATATTGTTTCACAAATTAGATTCTTTTTCATGATCATCAGCTTTCCTATACAAATTTAAATGTTTCTAAAAATATTATAAAAGTATAAACTTTAATACTCAGTAAGTATATAATGCACCCCAATTGTTTTCCCTTTCTCTAGCTGAAATGAGACAACTCTTGCGCATCTCTGGGCCACCGCAGCATCCGTTCGAGCCAAGTCAACTCTTTGGCCCAAAATCCAAGCCAACTCACCACCCACTCACCCGCCCTCTCACCCACCCCCTCACCCACTATTCGGCCATTAGGCGAACGAGTGTTGAGCCATTTTCCCGTCTAGCGGAAGTTGTCTGTGTTAATGGAATTACATGAATTCCAACTCTGAACCGCAGAGAGATGAAAAGAAGGGAAAACACACTGGCAGGCGACATTTCCGCAAATGCATGCTCCATAAACTTTGATGGCGAAGAGGGGGAAGAGGGTTTACCCTGAGAGTTTTCCACCCAAAACAAAGGCGGAAGGATACCCAAATCGCAACCAGAAAGAGGGCAAACGGATATGACAATGGCCCCCAAACCGAAGGCTAACATGTCCCATTAAATTCGCTGCAACATAAACATAATCCACTTTGGCGAAGCAGCAACAAAATCGAAATGAAAGCGAAACGAACGTGTCGAATATTTGAGTGGCCCACTTCCCAACCCATTCATTTTAATGCAATTTTCAACGAGTTACAAACAAGCTCGCATGGAACGGCTGCTTACACAAATCTACCTAAACGGAAAAGTGTAGCATGTTTTTCTGCAAAAGCTTTTACGCCCCCGGGGAGTGGCAGTTTATTTGGCTGATTTCCAACGATTTTATTTGTATTCTTTAAGTTGTAAGTGCACATTTGTTGGAGTAGAATAGTTTTCACCAATAAAAGTAATGGAAATTGGATAAGTTTTATTCAATATTATATTTGAAAGAATTCAAAGCGATTAATATTATCTTGGTTCCTGAATAATGGCAACTCAGTTCTAAGTGTTGATCAAATTATTTTTTTTCTAGTGTTGTAAAAACTTATTGCTGATTCATGTAAAATATCGATAGAAAACATGGCAGCATTGCTTGGCATTTGACACTTCAAAATGGTGGCAACACTAAAGCTTTTTCTGTCTTCTGTAAATCTGCTGTCATTGGCATTGTAACTCACCAATAAAAGTAATGGAAATATACAAGTATGGAAATTGGATACGTTTTATTCAATATTATATTTGGAAGAGCTTAAAACGATTAATATTATCTTAGTTCCTGAATAATGGCAACTCAGTTCTAAGTGTTGATCAAATTATTTTTTTTCTAGTGTTGTAAAAACTTATTGCTGATTCATGTAAAATATCGATAGAAAACCTGGCAGCATTTCTTGGCATTTTACACTTCAAAATGGTGGCAGCACTAAAGCTTCTTTGTAAGAATTCTAAATCTTCTGTCATTGGCATTTTAACACCGACACCGATAAAAGTAATGGAAATCTACAAGTATGGAAATTGGATACGTTTTATTCAATATTATATTTGGAAGAGCTTAAAACGATTAATATTATCTTGGTTGCTTAATAATGGAAACTCTGTTCTAAGTGTTGATCAAATTATGTTCTTTAGTGTTTCAAAAACTTATTGCTGATTCATTTAAAATATTAATAAAATGCCACATAGAAAACATAGGAGCATTGCTTTGCATTTGACACATAAAAAAGGAGGCATCACTAAAGTTCCTGTCATTAGAATTATAACTTCAAATTGCAATAAGAAGTTCCATTATAAGCTTTTAAATATTAGTTTTTACGAGTTTTATTTGAAAAATGGGTAAGCAGCGATCTCATCGGTTCTTTAAACGCAAATAAACTTTCCTCCTTTCAGTTTACATATCGGAAATCCATGATTCTCGTGGCTCCACAAAGGAGAACGAAACATACGAGAACGTTTCCCTGGTTATACCCAATAATTCGGTAATCGAAACCTATGGGATATGCAACTCCGGCACCGATGCGATGCTGGTGAAGATACATATTTTGGAGCAAATTGGCAGTGGTACCTTTGGCCGAGTCTACCGGGCCAACTGGAATCGTTCGAGGCAGCCGATGGCCTTGAAACAGGTCTGCCGCAATCCCAATTTTAGTCACCGCGAACCGGAGATCATGGACCAGCTGGAGGATCACTGTAACATTGTGCAGCTCGCCATGCACGCCACCGTGGAGCTGGGCAGCCCATCCAAACAGTACACCCTTCTCCTGATGGAGTACATGCCGATGACCCTGCTGGAGTTCATCACCCGACATCACAATCATCTTCCCAAGCCTCATGGCATTTTCTATGTGCGCATTCTGTCGTACCAGCTTTTCCGGGGCCTGGCCCATATGCACTCCCTTGGCATTTGTCATCGGGACATAAAGCCGGAGAATCTGCTGATGGACCATTGCACGATGGTCCTCAAGTTGAGCGACTTTGGCAGCTCGAAGATGTTGCTGCCCCAGGAACCGAACATGTGTTACATTTGCTCGCACCTGTACCGCGCCCCCGAGTTGTTTGCCAAATTCGAGCACTACACCTTCTCGGTGGACATTTGGAGTGCCGGATGCGTTGTGGCTGAGATGCTGAAAGGTACGCCAATCTTCAAGGGCTGTCCCCCGAATATGAGTCAATTGGATTACATTGTAAAGGTGCTGGGCACAGAGGGCTTGAATGAGTCGCCGCAAATCCTCGCCAGATGCGGTGATGTCATGTCATTCAGTCCACAGCGTCCCAGTTTCAGTACGATGTTGGATGTGTCAGTGCCATCGGATCTGGAGGATCTCCTCAACTCGTGCTTGGCCTACAAGGCCTCGACCAGGATTCTTCCTATGATGGCGTTAGCTCATCCGGCCCACGACGAGCTACGGGTGATGGAGTCCTTGAATCTGAAGATGCCAAATGGCAAGCCCATGCCGCCTTTGTTTAACTTTTACAACCAGGAGCTGGCCGTCGATCCGAAGCTTCTGGTGCAGCTACTGCCACTCTATCTGCAGGAGATACTGCCCCCAGAAAACGAAGATGTGGTCGTTGTTGAATTTAATTAAATTTGTATTAAAAAACTAAACAAATTCTTTTATTATTTAAACCTAATAAAATTACATGAAATTTAGGTATAAGGATTTGTGGTGACACCAATGCAATAACTGAAATAAATATAAATCCAAATTTTACAAATTCATGTTGAAAATATACATAAGACAAAAGGACTGAAAAGATCTAACATAGTATATTAATATAAATAATAAGATAATTCTTTAAAAATGTAAAAAAAAAGATTATAATAATGGCAATTACATATAAACAAAGGTTCTACCAAGTATGTTTTTTAAATTCTACCGGTCAAATTTAAATTGCTTCGGTACTCAAGAATTTCCCGCCTAAAATCCCATTTGAGGGCCACATTTTAAGGAGGGAAATAACATATTTAATTTGGTTTTGTAGTTACCAAATATCAGAGCTTTAGCAAATTTAATGCTTTTAAATTCCACCCACCATCGCAGGTTGAAAAATTCAAGTTAAAAACAAAAGTTTCCTCCAAATTCTCAAAATTTAAAAAGCTTGGCTTCCCAAGAATTTCCCGCCCAGTTGACAGAATATGCGTGGCTTCATTTCGTAAAAATCCCATTAAATGTCCACATTTTAGTTAAATAACAGGAAAATAACATTAGATTTGATTCTATATCCTTAATTATTAATAAATTTGTAACTCTTAGGTTCAATCCATCTAACTTGTAAGTGAAATTTGCGTTAAAATAAAAAAGTTTCATCCGAATTTCCCGCCCAGTCGACAGAAAACGTGGCTTCTTAGCCCAAAATTTCGATTCGATGACCACTGCGGATGCCGATTATTGGTGCTCGATGCCAAAGAACGCAGTAGTCCTTGATATCTGAAAAGTGGTCGAAAACTTCGACCATCGATTCAGTGCTTCAATAGCTTCCGAACGAGAAGGAGCTCCGGAAAAGAAAAAGAAAAATTAAATCGGTGGTTTCTTTTTTTTTCGTTGTTGTTGTGCTTTTTTTCTGCAAGTCATGGAGTTGCCATCCATGGTGAAGCGTGCTGGAGATTGCCTCGTGGTCCGCAGCCTGGTGAGTGGAAAGCCCGTATATCAAACGCCTTTGGCTAAAGGCGACGAGGGATTGCAGTCCGTGGGCATGGGTCCTGACCTTTTAGACCGCCAGTGTGGGCCCTTCAAGTTCTTTCACTCGGTGATGTCCACCTTGCAGACTTCTATTTTCGACCCGGAAGGCGGCACCGCTCCTGCAGCCGCTGCTGCATCCGCTGCAACCGACGGCGCTCCGTTGGGCAATGAGGAGGAATTGCCGCAGTGCAAGATCCGTCGCAACTACAGCTGCAACCAGTGCGCCTTCTTCACCCAGAATCCTCGCAGCCATTTGTCCCATTTGCGCGACGTCCACGGCGAGAAGATTGTGATCAACGAGTGCAAGCTCTGCCTGTATGCCTCGCGTCACTTCCAGAAGCTGGTGCGCCACATGAAGATGGTGCACGGCTGCTCCGACGACGGTGGAGCCCCCGGTTCCAATGGCCAGTCCAAGGGCAAGCGCAACCTCACTCGCGAGGCTCGCAAGCGCCGTCTCGAGGAGAGCATTGAGGTGCCGGTGGCTGCCCCGATACCGCCCGCTCTCGATGCCAATCTCGTAAAGATGCTCCAAAACGGGCCCAGCCTGGATCAGCTTAAGGCTGAGCTGCAGCACCACGAACAAGAGCTGTTGACAACCATGCAGAAATACAACCGCCAGCAGGAGATGCAGCAGTTGCAGACGATCGTGGACAGCCACGACAACATTTTCTCCATGGCCTTTGAGTTCCAGGTGAAGATGATGCCGCCGGCCCAGTCGGAATCGTCTGGATCTTCAGGGGGCACCTCTCTGAAGATGGACGGCTTGAACAACAGCAGCTCCGACTCGGAGGAGGCCTCCCAGAGCCCCGGCCCGGAGGTCGTCGAGCTGGCCCCGGGCGTGCAGCAGTATCAGTGCCACAAGTGTACCTACAGCACCCCCATCCGGTCCAGATTCAAGAAGCACGTCAAGTACCACTCCATGCCGCTGATCAAGTGCAGCTCGTGTGACTTCCACTCCCCGTACAAGTGGAACCTGGACCGTCACACCAAGAACCACGGTGCTGAAGGCCACTTTCGCTGCTCCGTCTGCAACTTCAGCACCGACATCAAGCAGTCCCTGACGATTCACGAGCTAAACCACCACGTGCCCACTGTGGGCCACCAGATGGCCTCCAGGCGTCGGGCCCCCGAGGCCTCTCAGGATCAGCCGGGCCAGATGTCGGTGAAGCCCGGATGCAGTGGCTACCGTCGCCAGGACATGGATAAGGGGCTAACCGGTCCGGTGACCGCTCCCGATTCACCTCGTTCGGATCTCTCTGGGCTGAGCTGCATGCACTGCCAGGTGCGCATGACCAGCGCCACCGATCTCTTCAAGCACATGCAGAGCTGTGTCCAGCGAAACGGAAGTCTGAATGCCCTGGGCGGGGATACTGATGCCGGGGATGAGGACTTTCCCCATGCGTCCAACGAATTTAGCTACTGCGGTGTGGAGACTGCTCCCGGATACGGGGAAGTGAGTACTGGGTACCCAAAAAACTACCCAATTTAAAAGCTTAAGCGCCACCTCATACATCGTATCAGAACTATACAACACATCCCATACATCGTATACACCTAATTCACAGCGTTTTGTAAACCAAACCCCCTAAATAAGATGAAGAACATTGAATATACTGCACACATTAGCTCCTGAAAACCATGATTTTTAAGAATTATTAAATACAAAACAATGTTTTTTTAAGACAATTAGCCTATCCGTATTCGCAATGAAATTCCCTAAAATATTCACCAGGTGACTGACCACTTCGTGCCCGATGACAACGATGACCTGACCCCCTTGAAGAAGGTTTTCAAGTGCCCTCATTGCTCTTTCTGGGCGGCCACCGCCTCGCGCTTCCACGTCCACATTGTGGGCCACCTCAACCGAAAGCCTTTCGAGTGCTCCTTGTGCGCTTATCGCTCCAACTGGCGTTGGGACATCACCAAGCACATCCGCTTGAAGGCGATGCGCGACAAGACCCACAACCAGGCCGAGGTCCTGATGAACGACGAGACCGGACGGCGCAACTATGCCAAGTACAACCAGTATCTGACCCTGATGAAGGTCACTACCGAGCAGTTGGCCGATCCCAAGGCCATGCGCACGGGCGAAATGATTGTGATGCCGCCGGAGCCAATGGAACTGGACGACTCTGCTGGGATTTCCATTGAGGTCTTGGAGCGCGAACCCGGGACGGAGAATACATCGCAGGATGGAGCTGGATCCTCGAAGCTGATCTTCAGTGATGACGAGTCCTTGATGTCGGATGACTGCGAGTAATATGCCAAACTAGAAATTCCCAAGAAGACGCCTTACAAACGGATGTCATCTCTTAAAATCCAAGGCATTATCATCAGTCTATAACACCAACAGACTTGAAATAAACGGGCCAAAAAAAGATATTTCTTGCTTTAAGATAGATGATTATTCTTTGGGAAACATAAAATAGTAACAATAATATATTTTTGGTATTTGATACTTTTTAAAAATAAAATATTAATGGAGTAAATGAAATTGGAGCTGCACCGAGGGAAAGAGGATTAATGTTTCTAGTGAGATAGATGCGCTTCGGTTTATTGTTAGGTAGTGGGATATTTTAAGCAAAAAGGAGGGATTAACAATTAATTTTGGTTTAATGAGTTTTGCATACATTTCATTTATAATTTAGCGTGGCTAACATATCGATGAGGCTCCCCCATTGAAGAGATCAGAGATCAGATCGGGTTAGATCAGGATCAGCTAGGCTTTAGTCTCCGACGTATACTATGAATTTAGATCACCTGCTCACAGCAAACATTCCTGTATGAAAAATAATACTATGCAGATAAGGACGAATAGCGGCACCAGGAAGCAGACCTCATCGACTCCCAACGTGCCCAGAAATTGCGGCATATCGAGGCAGAGGAAATATGCCTGCAGCAGCCACAACCACAGGCACTAAGCCGTATGGCATTGCACGGCATCGAAGTGCGGCGACTGGCCGTCATCGTCGTCGGCATTTGGCTGCATCGGCTGCGGCTTGTAGTCCGACAATTCCACCTCCTCGGCGTGCTGCGGTATGGACACCTTCTGCCTCGGTGGCAACAGATCCTCCAGCATGGCCAGCTGCGGGGCTGTGGCGAAGTTGTTGTCGGGAAATGTGACATGGAACTTCAGATACAGGTCGCCCGAGTCTGTGGCCTGGTTGAAAACGGGCATACCGCAGCCGCGCACCATCTTGATATGGTTGTGCTGGAGCACCTCGCCCGGCTGGGTGCGCAGGCAGACATTCCGGCCGTCCAGGTGTTTGAAGACGTGCGTATAGCCGCAGAGCGCCTCCGTGAGGCTGATGTCGAGGTCGCGCATATAGAGATTTGCATGCCGGCGCTGGAATACCGGATGCTCCTTTTGGACAATGACCACGACCAGGTCGCCGTACTCGCCGCCGCGCATCTGGTTGCCCTCGTTGCTGAAGGGCACCTTTAGCATATGCGGAGCTCCACGCTCTACCACCAGGTCGCGCTTCATCTTCTGCTCCACGAAGCCGATGCCCTGGCAGGGGCTGCACTTCTTGCTGTCCTTGATGGTGAAACCGCGTCCATCGCAGGCCGGGCAGGGCTGCAACAAAATCAACAAGTTAATAATCATTGCGTGTATTTGTGGGGTAACAATAATGAACATGAGGCAACCGAATACGTAGCAGTGGAAAGTTTTTAGTAAACACTTCGCGGAAACACGCTATCGTATCGTAAGCTATCAAAAATCTAAACACAGACTTGCTGGCGCGTGGATTAAATGTCAAATTATGGCGAAGCCTGTGAGCAAGTAAGTGCACTCGGATCAACCTCAAGTGGCAGATGTTTACAATAAGCAACATGTGGATGGATTTTGCTACTTTAATCTCTATCTTACAGGTTTCTATTAATCCTTTTGGGCCTTGAAATGGTATAAATATTAAAATTCTAGATTATGTGATCTCTGAATATTATGCAGGTGCTCCTTGGTTAAGTAATCAAGAAATACTTAAAGACTTTAATGTTCTTGTGGTTAGAAATATGAAAATTAAGGAATATTGGCTTATAAAATTCATACTTATATCTTAAAAAATGTATCTTCAGTTTGTGTAACTAATTTTGGTCCCCTTTTTTTATATGAACTATCCAAATGTGAGAGGCTTATGCATAAGCTCATAAAGACGATTTTTGGCATTTTGAATTTACTTCTCGCGAAGAATTTTGGATGATATGAATAAGTATACGTTTTTTTTAATCATGATTTTAATACCCTAGAAATTCTTCAATTAGATGATTTTCTGCAGCATCAACTGAAATCAGGCTTTATCCTATCCTAACTATTCAACTATAAAAGACTCATACCTTGCTTCAAAAAGGTGATTATCGCATGTACTTGGCCCTAAATTGTATGATTGTTCGTTAATATCGTAATTTAAACATTCAATAAACTATGTAGATTCATCAACGCTTTAAATATGTGATTCTTTACCGATTAAATACACTTAGCCCTGATATTTATGAGTATACACACTAGATTTATACCCTTGTTTATAATATCTTAAGTTAAGTATCAAATCAAGGTAGATTAATACACCTTTTGAATTAGGCAATTTAATCCTTGAATTTATAATTGCAGATACTACATTTGTACCCTGAATGGATTGTAATATCCTATCCTAACTATGCAAATAAGATTGTTTGTCATATGAGAGTTTTACGCATAGATTGCACTTCTGTTAATACATATACTAGATTAATACTAAACTTTCGTATATGGAAATCTATACTTCTTTAGGATCTAGCCCTGAAATCTATGCTTAACTTACATCCCAAACCAACTTAACTATGCAAACAAGTTGGATTCATACATCGCTTTTCCCTATATTTTATGATTATAGACACCAGATTTATACCTTTAACTTATAGCAATACCCCAACTTAACTAAGCAAATAAGATAGATTCATACATCGGTCGAAATGTGTGATTCTTTACCGCATCGAATGCACTGAGGCCCATGAAGGTGAAGGCCGTGGCCCGTCCGGCTCCGCCGCAGGCCTCGCAGCTCTCGCGCGCCTCCTTGGGGCCCCCATCTCCATTGCACTTGCCGCAGAGCTTGTGGCGCTTGTACTCGAGCTTTTTCTTGGCTCCGCCCACGTAGATCTCCTCCAGGGTGACCTCCATCTTGATCACCACCTTCCCGTCCCGCCGTCCCCGCCCGCCCTGGGAGGCACGTTCGTAGGGGAACCACTGGGCGAAGAACTCCGAGGCGTCGGCGAATCCCTCGGCTCCCTCCTGCAATCCCTTCAGGCCATATCGGTCGTAGATGCGACGCTTTTCGGGATCGGACAGCACCTCGTAGGCGAAGGAGATCTCCTTGAATTTGTCGCCCGCATCGGGATTCTTGTCCGGATGGAATTCCTTGGCCAGCTTGCGATAGTTCTGCCGGAAACAGGGGGAAATACCACAAATAAATCGAATTTCCAGGCGATAGGGTCAATGTTTTTTGGGGTACCTTTTTTATTTCGTCATCTTTCGCATCGGGGGCCACGCCGAGCACCTCGTATAGATTCAAATTTTCCATGTTCGTCTGCAGCCTAGGCCCTACCAGCTAAAAGGTTGAACATTGTTGTTGTACAACTGATTTTGTTTAATAATGTACGACTGACATTATTTTCGGTTCATATTGGTAGCACTGTGTGACCAAATGCGCTCAATGGAAGCATAACTGCGGGCGAAAATACCAAAGTCCTGGGGGATTTGCGGCCACAGTGGTCATTCCACCAAACGAATATTCTGGAAGGACTTGGAGGGAAATCGAAGGCAGGATTTTATCATTTTTCTGTCATTCCTATATAGCCTGTGGAATAGTTTTCAAAAGATTGAAACATATCATAATAAATAGAATATGTAACTTTATTCAAAACATTAGGATAGAAAGAGACATTTTTCTCATAAAAATCAGTCCAGCTAAGACTTCAGAAAATTTTTTCTTAAAAAATTTTATAAAATATAAAGAACAATTTAAACTAATTTAAAATCTCTTGTTTTTCCCATATATATGAATTTTTTTTTTTTTAGTATAGCAAGTCAAAGCAGCCCTTGCAACAAAACTCATGCATGTCAGAACAAGCTTATATGAAAATCTTAGTGCTTGGAAGCAGTTCAGTTTAGATCTTTCAAATCGTCATTGAATAATTTCCCAAAATAACGAAATTGATCAAACTCTGTTCCGCTCTAGCCTACGTGACCCGCATTGGCCGTTGCATGCCACGTAGAGGCCCTACTGTACCCACCGCTGAGTAATCACCGAAAATACCAAAATCCAGTTAGTATATTGCGGTATCTTTGTCTGCATTACGTCACGAATCGTGGGCAAAACGCGTTAGGAGCACGCAGAGTGCGCTAGGGTCCCACGAAAAAGATATAACTGCTATAAAGGCACTCGCACACAGGCGCAGCTTCGTGTCATTTCGATTTTTTTTCATCGGAAAATTTTCCAGAAAGTACGCTTGAAAATTACGAAAAAAAAAACTCGTAATCGAAGTGGAAATTTTTTTCTCAAAAAATCGCTTGTTAAAAAATTTTTTTCGTGCAATAAACCGAAGACGCGACCGAAAATTTGCCCTCCAAAGGTCGCCTGGAGAAAAAAAAAATTTTTTCCTTTCCCGATTTTTTCTTTTTCATTCCCCTCTCCGCCCTGCCTCTCTTCTGCCTTGTGCGCTTCTCTCAATCAAGCGAAATGGGTGCGAAGCTGACGACGTAAAAATTTTGTGTGTACCAACGAAAGAGCGGTGAAAACGAACAGAGCGCTAACGCGAGCGAGCGTGCGTGCGTGCGAGCGGGCAGGCAAGTGCACACTCAACGGCCATTAGTGGGTGTGCGAGCGAGCCAGCTAGCTAGCTGCCCGCCAAAGAGAGCGAGCTCAGCAACAGAGCCCCGCCAGCTGGAGAGCGAGAGTGTGAGAGAGAGAGGGAAGCGAGAGAGTACCGTTGGTTCAGTTGCCCTTTTTTTGTTTTCCTCTCGCCGTTTGCGTGTGCGCGGGCGAAAGAGGGTGACAAAAAAGATGATGGAAAACTACGAGGAATTCGCCTGCCTGGGCCCGATTAAGGCCAAGGATCTGAGCGATCTGAGTGCCGAGGTGCAGGGACTGCAGCAAATCCAGCAGAGCGACTTCTACCCCCCCGCCCCATTCGATTTTGGCGCCGAAATCCAACGGCCCACGGGCAGTGGCGAAGCAGCGACCAAAGCGGTTGACGAGATCAAAACAAACCCGCTTGGCGCCAAAAGCGAACTAGACAAACTAGACGAGCTGCCGCAGATGGCGCCGCTGGACGGGGAGGAGGCAGTGGAAGAGGAGGAAGACTCCAATGAGGATGAGGACGAAGAGGACTCCCACGAGGAGGAGGACGAAGAGGACTCCAACGAGGACTCCGATTCCAGTTCCGATTGCTCTTCGTCGGAGGCACCGGCCGATTGGAAGCTCCACTGGCTCCAGAGGGAGTTCTACACGGGCCGATTGCCCCGTCAGGTGATTGCCAGCATTATGCCGACCTTTGCCACCGGACTGGCCCCCGACACGGACGATTCCGTGCTGTGGGACTACCTGGCCCACCTGTTGAACGAGCCGAAGCGGCGCAACAAGTTGGCCAATGTCAACACCTTCGACGACGTCATTTCGCTGGTGCAAAAGTCCGAGAAAATCATTGTCCTGACAGGCGCTGGGGTATCCGTTTCCTGTGGCATACCCGACTTTCGGTCCACCAATGGAATCTATGCGAGGTTGGCCCACGATTTCCCGGATCTACCGGATCCGCAGGCCATGTTCGACATCAATTACTTCAAGCGGGATCCGCGACCGTTTTACAAGTTCGCCCGCGAGATATATCCCGGAGAGTTTAGGCCCTCGCCCTGCCATCGCTTCATCAAGATGCTGGAGAGCAAGGGCAAGCTTTTGAGGAACTACACGCAGAACATTGATACCCTGGAACGGGTGGCGGGCATACAGCGGGTGATCGAATGCCATGGCTCTTTTTCAACGGCCTCGTGCACCAAGTGCCGGTTCAAGTGCAATGCGGATGCCCTGCGGGCGGACATCTTTGCCCAGCGCATACCCGTTTGTCCACAATGCCAGCCCAACAAGGAGCAAAGCGTGGATGCCTCCGTGGCGGTCACCGAGGCGGAGCTCCGCCAGCTGGTCGAGAACGGCATCATGAAGCCCGACATTGTCTTCTTCGGCGAGGGTGAGTTCCTATTTTCTTTCTAAAAAATTACCCATTTAGCTGGGGAATTATTTTCCTGTTTTTGCTTACCCTTTTTGCGGGAGACGGGAGCTCCTGCTCCTTCTGCTCGGATGTCAAAAACTTAGTCTACTCAGCAACTCTGCCAGGCTGAGCCTAGCTGAGAGTTTGCACCGCCTACTGGGTTGTCAAAAACTGATTTTTTTCTCCTTCGACTATCGGCAGGTCTTCCGGATGAATACCACACTGTCATGGCCACCGACAAGGACATCTGCGACTTGCTGATTGTCATTGGCTCCTCGCTGAAGGTGCGACCTGTGGCCCACATTCCCAGCAGCATCCCGGCCACGGTGCCGCAGATTCTGATCAATCGCGAGCAGTTGCATCACCTCAAGTTCGATGTGGAGCTGCTGGGCGACTCTGATGTGATCATCAATCAGATCTGCCATCGTCTCTCTGATGGCAGCGAGGCCTGCGATTGGCGGCAGCTGTGCTGCGACGATTCCGTGCTCGAGGAGAGCAAGGAGCTCCTGCCGCCGGAGCACCACCATCCCCATCATCATCACCATCATCATCATCGGCATCATCGTCGTCTCTGCAGCCCGCCCCCCGAGGAAGTGCAATTGGACACCGACACGCAGTCGTTAAAGTCCAACGGCTCGGCGGACTACATTCTGGGCTCGGCTGGCACCTGCTCGGACTCCGGCTTCGAATCCTCCACCTTTACGACGACCGGAAAGCGTTCCAGTTCCAGTTCCGCTGCCGAAGCGGCGGCCATTGAGCGTATCAAAACGGACATACTGGTGGAGCTGAACGAGACGTCGGCCACGACGTCGATGGGACAAAGCACGGTGGAGAGCTATCGTCATTTGTCGATTGATTCGTCCAAAGACAGCGGCATCGAGCAGTGTGAGCAGGAGGCCGCGCCCAGCAGCTATGTGCGTCCCAGCAATCTCGTCCAGGAAACCAAAACGGCAGCGCCCAGCCTGACGACCACGCTGCAGCACTGCAGCACCAGCGAGGATGTCAAACGTCAGACGGCCGCCGAGCGTTTGCAGCCGGGAACCTTCTACTCGCACAGCAACAACTATTCGTACGTCTTTCCGGGGGCGCAAGTCTTCTGGGACAACGAGTACAGCGATGATGATGACGAGGACGATGAGGTGACGCGACGGCGCAGGCAATCCGAGCTCTTTGGCCTCGAGGAGGAGCAGGGAGACGACGAGGAGGCAGTGCCGCTGTCGCCTCTATTGCCGCCGTCGCTGGAGGCGCACATTGTCACCGAGATAGCCAGCGGTGTGAGCCTCGACAGCAGTCCCGGCCAGAAGCGACAGGGCAGCAGTTCCCCAATCGCCGCACAGCCTGCAAGCGAACCGGAGGCAGAGACACCGCCGCTTAAGAAACGACGGCCCAGCGAGGAGGGTCCGCCTGTGTAAATGTTATCTTAGCTGGTAGCTGCTAGTAATTTAGTATTTATTTTAAACTCAATTTTAACACACAACGCGGAAAATCGAAAACCGAAAACCGAAAACGGAAAACGGAAAACCCAGGTCCAGGAGAAGCTCAGTTCAGCTCTGCCCAGGCAAGTGCAAGGCCAGGGCCAGTGTGGCCGTATTTTACGCTCGTCTAATTTAGACGATTACCAGTTTCGATTTCGATTACTTCAAATGCGACACTGTATAGACTTGAAGCGAAGCAGTAGTAGCCTGGACTTCTAGTGAAAACTCAAACGCGAGGCTTTCCTTTATTTCCCATTTTTGATATTTTTGCAAGAGCTCTTAGTTTATTTATTATATCCGTTCTTCAAACACTAAAGGATCAGCTCTGCAGAAACGCTGTAAATGTTAGTATTTTATTATATTAAGTTGTTATTGAGGCCTTTTTAGATAAAACAAAAGAAACGGAACGAAACGGAATGGAAGGAAACGAAACGAAACGCGCTGAATGTTGGAAACTCCCATAGAAAGCATAAAGTTATTCCTTTGTATTCAAAGCAGAGCAGCGCCTCAACTTTAAAAAAAGAACTAGTATACTAGTATTAAGAATAAAATATTCAACAACAATTAATCGAAGCCCTTTTAGAGAGATATATTGCTAAGAACTAGACACAAGGAACACAAAAATACACACACAATCTGTAAATAAGCACTCCCGCCCTAAAACGGTTCTGTAAATGGTCCCTTCCCCCTTTTCTACTTTTTATTGTCTTAAGACACCCCGATCCCCTTAAACTATTGCCCGCCCCCATCGCCACGCTATCCCCCCAATCTGTATCTATCGGTTATGGCAACTACTATTTTTCCAAACAATTAACACACATCAGATCTGATTCAACAAGATATATGCATGGAAAAAAAAATATATAAATGTGGTTATTACAAAAGAAATACGAATTCAAGTTTGTCAATCTGTGTGTTTAATCAAAAATGCGAAAAAGCAAAACCATAGAAAATATATATTTAGCCACCCAAAACCCTAGTAAACCTTAGTCCGTAAGTCCTTAGTCTGTATGTCATAAAAATGTATTAATAACCAGAATATAAAACAATCTAAAAAACACAAAGTTTCTCGTCTGTTTTCAATACTTGCAATTTTGAATTCGGTTTTATTAAGTATTTGTTTCGACGTTATCCGGTATCTTAAGGTTATCTAGATACGTAATTCTAATCATAGACTGATTGGTTGGTTTGTTGGTTTTTTCGCCTTCTTCAGAAGTTGATGCCAGCGATCTCGATTGGTTCCTTTTGCTTCGATTTCGATTTTGGACTTCTATTCCAAAAAAACGATGTGATAATGTTTTAGGAGGGCCGAGAGCGCACACCGGCTGGATGGTGATCTTACGGACTAGGAGCAACTTATCATATAAACGATTTGAAATAACGCGCGCGTGTTTCTGAGACTTGTGTTAGCTATACAATTGTGTGTGGTGTGTGTGTGTGTGTGGTGTGTTTGGATGCTTCGGATGCATCCAATCTAGGCAACGATTGTGTGTTTGTTTGACTCTTTCAGTGGCTAACAAAAAAATACTTCAATATATAATTCCTATATATATATGTATATGCATATATCTCTCGCAAAATGTGTATATAACTCTATCGGTGATATCTTTCGTTTTGCTTTGAACGGATCAAAATCCCACGCGCACTATAAAAACGGTGACTTGTTGGTCTTGTGCGACCTGGCCCTGCCCGGATTCACTTTGCACTTGAGCTGGGCAATCAGATCGGAGATTTTCAGCGCCGGGCCCACTTTCATGTCCAGCAAGGGCAATATATCTTCCTTGGTCAGCTGCAGCAGCCGCTTCCCGTCGATTTTGTTCCGGCTAAACGCATCGCAGTGAGCGGTACAATCGTTCACCCGCAGGAACTGCGACACATCGTACACGTTCCACGATTCGGGTATCAGTTCCAGGTGGCTCTCGCTCGAATCGATATCGGCCAGGCGAGGAATGTACTTGTTATTCGTCGCGGAGGAGTTCTACAAAAGTATTGTTAAGATTATTAATAGGGTATTCAAGTGTACAACCAGTGGCTACAGTGGCTGGATGGAGGGATATGGGATCCTGGAGGGGTATTTGGGTTGCAAGTACCAAAAATAACAGTGCGTAAAACGAAATTATTTACAAACGGCTGCGATTTTCTTATATATACATATCTGCCTATATATGGATTGCTATTACGGAGCTATAACTGAGAGGTTTAGTTGGCGGGAGATTCATAATACTAAAAAAATAAATAAAAACTTCCTAGGCATACCAAATAAGTATCTATGTAGGTACGCTTATTTATAGAATAGAAATAAAAGAAATCATAAAAATTCAAATAATAAAAACAATAGAAACAAAAACCCAACCAAAAAGGGCCAAATTATGGCAAATTAGCAGAAGTATTGGATAGGAGTAGTAACTCCTATAGCCAAAACTTCAACCCATACAAATGTTTATAAAAAAAAAAGGAACGCAAACTTTGTTTTATTTGGCAAAACCGATCTTAACACATAAGAAAGGACTCTGAAATGAGGAATATGTAGAGAAATGAAACCACGCCAATAAAAACCACCGAATTTGGATGCTTTAACCAGGACGATGTTGCGGGCGGATGGACGGAGCAAGCAAGCAAGCAAGCAGGCAGGCAGGCAGACAGGCAACCTGGCTGGCTGGATGATCGAGATGATGGCTCTATGTGGATGTGGGCACTCTACGCACTATTACTTCCATTCCGTACTCACCGCAATATAGCTAGTGGCTTTGCGGCCCACAGTTGGTGGAGCAGGTGATTTAGTAGTGGAAGAGGATTTCTTTACCATTTTATTTCCGCCAGTGGCAGAAGGAGTTGTTACCATCGATGCGGAGCCGCTGCTCGAACCGGCAACCAGATCGCTCGACGACAATGTTGTTGACTGCTCGGAGATGTGACTGGCGCTACCGTCTCCATCCCCATCTCCATCGGCGTCCGCGTCCGCCTCGCCGTCGAGTTCCTCCTCGTCGGGCTCCTCCTCGGGCTGATGGTCCTCATAGAAGGCAGCGTTGTGATGCTCCGGCTTCAGCTCCAGCTTGATGCTCAGCTTGGGCAAGTGCGGCGTGGTCTTCAAGGCGATGGTACGCGGTTTAACTACATTACAAACATCAATTATAAGTTCCTGCAATAGTTATCTTTTGGTTATCTCAAAAAACCCACCCGATGGCGAGTTCTGATCGCCTGACTGTTTGCCTCCGGCAGGTGCCTTCTTGGTCTTGCGCTTCCGCGGCACTTTGGGCTTGGGTACCGCCTTGGGCGCCTGCTGATGTGTCACCCGCGGCGGCCCCTCCAGCTTGTGGCCCACGAGGACACACCAGCCCACCGGATAAATGTCCGCCGACTCGCAGTCCAGCCACTGATCGTACTCGTCCGTCCAGCCATCGAAGTGCACCTTCAGCAATCGCCCCACCACACGCGCCACCGTGGCCACGCAAACGAGACGGGGATCCATCAGATCGGCGCATTCCAGGCTCATGCCCGCCTCGAAGCCGTGGTCAGGTATCACGTTTGTGAAGAGATCGTGACCGGCGGCCACGGCGCCGGTGTCGCGCAGGTAGCCCTCCCAGGTGAAGGTCTGCGAATCGTAGCCATTCGGGGGAGTGACGTTGATATTGTTGGCCGTGCAAAAGCCGGGAGGAAAGATGCAGGGGCTCTTCTCGTGATAGCAGAACCTGCAGGGAAACGAGATTTTGTTGTCACCAAAGCCAAAGGGGGGTGCCAAAGCTTTGCCAGCTCACCAATCCGACCCTGAGGCATCCGGTTGATAGGAATCGATGCGTATCATCATGTAACCGAACTTCAGCACAGCCATCACGGTGGCCGGGCAGATGGAGGAGAGATTTAGAGGATCGACGGCCTCGATTTTCATGCCCTCGGCAAAGCGGTTGGTCCTGCCATCCAGGAAGTACTCATCGAAGGTGAAGTTCATCTTGAAGAGCTCGATGGTGGCGTCCTCCTCGTGCACCTCGATCATGGCTTCGCGACCCGCTGGTCAATTGAAACGCAATGTTTGTGAAATTACTACAAAAAGGAATCACTGCAATGAGAACATACCCAACATACGTTCTAGGTAATCCTGCGGGGCCGCCAGGTTATGGCCCACTGTGGTGGCCCAGCCCACAGGATGTATGATCGGCGAGTCCTCGTGACACCAGAACCCGTCGTCCGAGTCAAAGTAGCGCAAGAACAACCGCTTGCCCACGATCTTGGTGACGGTGGCCAGGCGCACTTGCGAAATGCGATCCTTGTCCACGCATTCGAGGTTCAGGCCCAAGCGGAAGCGCGACTGCAGGCTGTCGTTGATTTTATTGTAGAAATTTGAGGGCAAGGTGCGGGCACCGGACAGGCGGCCGACGAGAAAGTCCTTCCAGTCCTTGTACTTGTGCTCGATGGTGCGCGGCGGTATCAATGGCTTGCCCCTTGTGGCGCACCAGCCCACGGAGTGCACCTCCGCGTTACAGAGGTTCACCCAAAAGTCATTCGAGTCCGAGTCAAAGCCCTCGTAGCTCATCAAGGCCTTGGGGATAGTAGGAGGAATATTAATATAGATTTAAGTCTATTTAGTTAGTTCGTTTCTCTAAGTCATTCCTTCTTTAGTTCCCTCTTTACTTTAGTTCTTTCGTTCCTATATCTCGTTGGTCTAAAGCAGCCATGGGCACTCCCTAGCTCCCAGTGCTCCCAAAAACAAAAAGCTGTGAATGTCTCGAACAAAAGGGAATCAACATGCCCAAGTGCTCGGAATTTGACGGTGAAAAGGGAATGTGTAAAATTACACAAACAAAATATGTAGAACCAAAAAATCAGACGCAGGCCCTTTTTTTCTTTTCTGCCCACCAACAGCGGTGGGCAGCCCATAGCTCTTTCGGTTGTGAATGTCTCGATCAAAAGGGAATCGACATGCGTAAATAACGATTAAACTAAATGGACGACCTAGTTCTATGCTAAAAAATTAAACAAACTGCTTCTTTAAGAATAACGATTCTCAGACAAAACTACAAGTGACTGCCTTACCTTATAGCCCTTGATCTCGAGGATGGTGGCCACCCAGAAGGAGGTGGGCGTTTGGCCCGGTTGGATGACCTCAATGCTGTCACAATCGGTGTTCTCCACCTCCACCTTCATGCCCACGCCCAGGTTGTCCCACACCTCGCAACCTGGTGCATGGGGAAAGCATGTGACGGGCGCCGCAACGAAGCTCTCCTTGCTTAGGCGCGGCACCCAGTCGTACGAGTGCGTGGGATCGTACATGCGCCGCCGTATGCTAAGAATCTTCTCCATTTGCGGGCAGGGGACCGGAAGACGTTCGTATTTCGGGATTTGAGGTAGCTCATCCTGTT